>BMAW01128780.1:45972-71125 GCA_019974015.1 Nephila pilipes | reverse complement strand
ACGCCTCCCTTGAGCGACGTTAGATTTTGATGCAAGATTTATTTTGGGAAACTTCGTATTTTGGAGCAATAATACACCATTAATAATACTTGTTGGATGTTTTTACCAAAGCTGTACATTTCTGTGCTCTTGGAGAAGGTAACAATATTTTTTCCATAGGCATTCAAAGTGACAGACAAGGAATCAGATTCGCATCTAAAAAAGAAAATTGAAATAGAAAAGTATTCATGCACCACTTCGCCTACAGCTCACGAGAAAATATTCGAAAACTGCTTAAAAATGAAGAAACTTTAAATGCATATCAAAAACCGTACTAGAGATAGAGATCGAATTATGAAAATTTGAGAATAAATGGACATTGATAGAAACATGGAACTTCTATTAATAATCGTAGAGATTATTAAATTTATGTAAAACAGTGTATAATTTAGGCTTATCCCCCCCGTCGTACTTGGATGCGCTACCCATGACGTTCCGTCATGGTTTGTACTAAAGACACGAAGAATAAAGAATCAGAAAATAACAATAGTGAATTTATCAAACCAAGCGAAAAGAATGTTGCAAAATTATAGAAATTACTTAACCCTCATTTGTTACTCAAAATAAATTTGAGACATTAGATAAAAACATTGCAACATCTGCAGTTTCGTGGTTAATAGGAATTCCTATTCAAATCTTGTACCATAACTCAATCAAATATAACTATCACTAAAAAGTGTCAACAACCAAAAAGGATAGACAAATCTCACAAATATTTATTCAAAAGACTTACACTATAATGTTAAATGAATTCCGGCTCTCCAAGATAACATACTAGATAGATTCACCCGTTCAATTAATACCGAATTAAGAGTGTCTTATCCAAGTCCACCCAGTTGAGTTTGACTTGATTTCTTGGTTTCACTACGATCACTATCACCCGTAGCAACTCTTGATCTCGTCTGTCACCTATAAGACAAATACTCAACGCTAGTGGCACTCGACTTCTATCGTGTGAATTTCGTTTTGCTTATACACTTTCCTATCTAAACCATTTCACTTTATTTCTACTTGCCTCTAATTTGCCTAATAACGTATCATTTTGGTTGGGAAGAAATTGTTATTTGCAGCAATCAATCTCAATTAAAGTCTCCAAGGTTAGTGAAGAGAAAACCGAGTATAGCCCAACGTCACAGTTTGATTTTATTAACTTCGCGCTAGAAGCGACACGAGGCAATTGGCGATGGACCTCGCAATTTTGAACTTCGATCAAGTGACAATGATGACACCTGAGCATCCCCTCTCCTAACTTCCACACCACACCAAGGGAGAACGTTGAGTCTCGACAGATTCACCGTGCATTAGACCAGGCTACACGGAGGATTTTTCGTGGCATCAAGGCTGGAACCCACGACTCGACGAAACCCGCCCCCACCCGCGAGTCCGTTGCCAAGACTACTAGGCTACCACGGTCATATTTTAAAAGAATATTAATTACGTTAAAAAGTGCTTCATTCGAAATCTACACTTCCTCCGCTAAATTATAACTAAAGTATCAAAGAATCACATTCTTCAACTTAAAGATTTAATCTTCATCAATACAAATTTAAGTACTTGCTTTTCTGATGAATGTACCAAATTTTACTTTGAATAATGATTTGCTATATAGAAAGGTCATATATACACGAACTAACCGAGGAAAAAAAAGGAATTTTATCCCATCAAATCGATCAATGAACGCCCAATGAAAGCAGTTACCTAGAAACTTACCTGCACCACCCCTATTGAAGGTATTCGGGAAGAATTAGAAGTGCAGAGATTCCTTACTAAAGTAATTAAATTAATCAAATGAAAAACCAAGTAAACCATAAAATTTTCATGATCATTCATCCTCGTTAGGAGAAAAACCAGAAAAGTTTGAAAATCACTAAGTTAAGCTATGTAAATATCAAAGTAGAATCATTTCGTAGTATTAGAGTGACTCAATGTTACAAATGTAATAAATTTATCAAAGCGCATTCTATTGCCGTTTACAAAAGCATTTTTAAAAATGCGGGCAAAACCATCAAACTATTGAACGAATCTTAAAAGGAAGAATACAAAATCCCTTTTTTGCATCAATTGTCAAGAACAAAAACTTGTGGTCTCTCGTCAAAGATGTCCAAGGTATTCTAAAATCTCAAATTCAGTTAGAAATGAGAATAAAAAAACAGGTCACATTTAAAAGCAATAAAAAAAGAGAAAACATCTCCTCCGCTAATGCAATGAGTAATCAAGATCCATCCGCACCGATGACAACTCATGGCATTAACAAAAACTTCCAGGAAAGAAGCCCAAGGAAAATTTATCAAACAAAAATAGTATCCAAAATCAAATAATAAATAATCTTCATGATGCAATTAATAAGTTCAGAACATTCATAGATAGGAATTCTAAAGTAAATATCTCGAATTCGGGAAGCAAGAATTCAAAAAAAGGGGGGGGGAAGAAAGAGAGACTTTGATAGATGGCTCAATAGATGAAGGAAATGATTCCAGACTGCACGTTAAACTATTCATTCCCACATCTAAATTCCTATTTTCTCAAATTTCATAAAATTAAAATTTTTCTACGGATCTTCAAATAAATTTTTCACGTAATAGAAATAAAGGGTAGCCATGTTTTGAAAATTTTGCTCCGTATGAGCTCTAAGGAAATATATACTTTGCTTTTGTGTATACTTGCGTTAAATGAAGGATAAAAGCATTTTTGTTCCTCTCTAAATCCCATAAAACCACTTCATCAATTATTCAATACGTCTCCTTTGAACAGTATTCGAATACTGTGGAAATTGCCCTTCTATCAAAATTCAATGTAAACCAAAAGATGTTGGAAGATGCAAGAAAAGCGTCAGGTTAGTTGAAATTAATGATTACAAGGGTTAAATCTAATATTTATCACGAAGTTTGTAATGAAAATGTTTTAAATTACACTTCGAAAAAAATGGTATAGCTGTGCAGGGCGTAATCTATCATTGGCCAGTAGAACAAAGTGAATTCATCGAGTTGTTCTTTTTTAATTTCAGCTGAAACTTGTAATTCGGAAGATGTTTAAATACTTCCTGAATAAATAAATTAATTAATATACTTTTGAATATTAATACTTTAAAACTCAAATTGACCTCTAGAAAGATAAAATAGGAATTCTACATGTTAAAGGTAATAATGGAGATAAAGTTATGTTAATTGTGCTCCTGAAGCAAGTAGAAATAAATTGTTAAAAAGTATTGATATAAATTCAGAATTTTTAAAGTCAACAGTTTCTTAAGTAGAAAAATTCTTTGCTGAATTAAAAATGTAAACAAATGATATCGGAAAGTTAGAAATATTAGATATTGTTCGGGAACAAAATCCAGAAAACTTTTTATTCGGGTAAATGTTGGAACAAGTCAAGGGCTTGTTTGGTTTTGAAGGAATTCTAATATGTTACGTGTGTTGTTGTTTAGGTGCACACAAGTTGTGTTTTCTTCGAGTACTAGGCCACGCCACCTGAGCCAGTTATTTGTTATTTGAGTAGGATGGTAATATTTAATTCTCTGTATCAGATAGGTGGGATAGTGGTTTCTTATCGGTAGTTGGATCAGGAGCTGGTATCCCATTGGTTGTTGTAGTGGAGGCTGAGACTAAGTCTTGGAGGAAATTTTGCTTTGCGTTGAATAGGTGAAGATGTTGCTGATTGGGCGAATTTTTATTGGCTGTTGATTTACGAACGGAAGTGTCACTATCGACTGTCCCAGAAGGGTTCCATTTCGTAGAATGAATTGAGGGGGGGGGATTACTGTGCAGGGTACAAGCACGATTTAGGAATTGAATTTTAGTGAGATTTTAAAAGAGTTTAAAGGAAAAGTAAAGAAAAATAAAATTTTCCGATTGAGGTTTTAAAAGGATTTAGTTTTAAGAGAGCTGATGAGAAAATCTAAAAGGATTCTTTTAGATCTTATTGACTTTAGCTGGGACATATATTCTTCGAGACTAATTATATTTTCGTTTTCAGTTTATTATAGGTTATTGGAAAAGTTAATGGAAATTTTCTTTGTGTATTCATGGAAAGTAGGAAATTTAAGTGCTTTTCGAATTTTATTATTTTGACGAACCGCTTAACTTCAGTTATCACTTTTAGTATAGAATATCAGATATCTCAAGAAGTTCTTTATCAGACTTAACCACTTAGACCCACACCGGAATAGCGTACGATAGCATTGAATATAAAATGGAGGTGTACAGAAGCAACATATTTTCTATAGTCATTTTGGAGGCTTGTTATATTAAACGGTACGCTTCACACTTAATTTCCCAGAACGTTTCATGCGTTTGTATTATACGCTTATTTCATGTGAGTGTGTTATCTAGAGTTACACATAAGTATTTTGTTGTGTTGTATCACAGGAGTTTAGTATGATAAAAGTAGAAGGAGGAATTATTCCCTTTTTTGATGAATAGGACTACAACTGACTTGTATACATTAATTTTTATTTCCCAATCGTTAAAGAATTTTTCAAACAGTATCATACACTTATTGAGATTGTATAAGTTACTGATCTGGCATTTCTAAGAGTTGCAAGCACATCCGTGTCCTAATGATGTTAAATGTTATGATGGAATATCATTTACAAATTAATTAAATAAATATAGGCCTAATAAAAGGACCCTTAGGCTCTCCTTTTGAAACATTTCGGGGGGGGGGAGAGTGGAGAGAGTATTGTCTACTTCATCATGAAAAACTCTCCCTATAACGTAAGAGTAGATTAAACGTAAGAATGTATCGTTTTTTATGTGCATCCGAGGGTTCGGAAAAAATATTGCCTGAGGAACACTGAAAAAGATGTGATTCATTGATTGAGTGAGTGTTCATTAACGTCTCACTTAAAAATAACACGAGGGCTACTGGAGGACGACCTCGTAATTTTGAAGCTCTGTTAAGTGACGAGGACAATACTTGAGCTAATACCTCTCCCTCCAAATTCACACACCACTCTTTGGAAAGACTTGGAACCTCGACTGTTTTAACTTTTATCAGCTCCAGTACACCAGGTTCGGTGGTATCAGGACTGACATGAACAACGCCGGCCATAAGCTCTAGACCATGATCCTATTCTACCATTGCCTAAAATGATGTGAAATGTATGTAATTCGAAGATTTTATGGTTATAAACAGGTGTTTTTCATGTCTCGGTTAAAATCATCGAGAAATGGATAATAAAACTAAACTGACTTGCTATTTTTGCTCTGGAGAGCATGAGATTTCTCATTCCCCAAATCATGAAGATCAAGTCTGTGTTATCTGAACTAATTATTGTAAAAGGTTCAAAAGTGAAGTTAAAAATTAGTTGTTAAACATAAACTTTTTTATAAGAACTACTCAAGTCACATATTTATGAGAAAATTAATTATGTCAAGAGTTAATTATTGTCAACAACTCAACATATTTTTTAAAGTTGGCCCAATTAAATCTAAATCTGCTACACAACAGTTCATCTAAAATATAGAACAAGGTAATATTGACTGTGCTTTAGGCCAAGAGCCGCACTGTTATAAAGATTATGTTATTGATTTTCCTTGCCATTGTAGAATAATTTATGATGTCAATTTCGAGAATATTGAAGCAGCCATTATTATTTCCTCAAAAGATTTCTCATTTTTTGTCTATTTTGAAAATACAGTTGCACACACATATACATATTTTGGACTTATAAGTTTTAGTTCGTCAACTTATATCCTACCCTTTCCCCTTATTATTCTGAATCTTCAAGAAATATCGACGCAGATATTTTCAAGTTTTTGTCTCTAAGAATCTAAAGGCTCCCGTCTACAGGCTATTTTGATTTCCTGAATGTAATATTAATCCTATGGAATTTCTACTACCATGTTCAAATCTTTACTAATGTCTGCATTTGAATGTAAAAAGTGTATCCATAGAGCAAAAAATAATGATCGTTTCTACGTAATTATAATTTATCTCCGATTTTTGAAAACATTCTAAAATATTTTTTTGAAGACCGGATAACCCACAAACTAATAATTAAAATAGGGATAAATAATTTTTAAAAATCAGAGAGAAAGTGTAATTCTGTAAAACACTTCATTAATTTTTGCTCTTTTGGATACATTTTTTGCATTCAAATACATAAATTAATAAAGAGTTGAGGAAGGTAGTAGAAATTTCCATAGGATTAACATTGCATTCACGAAATCAAAGTAGTCAGTAGACGGGAGATTTAAGAGGCTGATTTGGGGAATGGATTCAAATAGCAAATCCGATGCATGATTTAACCTAATTTGCAATGCTCGTGGAGTGATTTTATTTGCTCAAATAATCTTTTTATAATAAATAAGGATTGGGGTTCTACCTTTCGGACTAACCGTGATGCAAGCTATATTGACATCATCATCGCATCAGGAACTTACTTCAAGAAATTTCCTGTTGGTGATTTCAGAAAATGAATCTCTATCTAATCATGTGATGAATGAAATTGGAAAAAAACAAATTTTTTAGTATCCACTTCAGTGACTTTAAATACTTAATTCCTTAATTTTCAACTCAAAGAAGGACAATGGGAAACGTCTCTATGCATTTTGTTCTTCCTGTATTCTTCTCTTTTTTGAGAGATTCTCGACACTTGCTCTATTAACCTCCTCTTAAACTTCATAACAGGAGACTTAGGATACCTTCTTTTCCAGGCTTCTATTTCTTCAATCCCTACCATGAAACGCGGTTTTCACAACGCCCCATGGTTCATTGAAATCGGGTTGCATGCAAAGAAAGGTGAATCCTGCCAGACATAAATTTCAACAATGACTCGCAATGAAATTTTAAAGGAAGTTTTTAAATCTAAATATTTTTGGCCACAGAAAAATATACGATAAAATGCTTTAAGATGCAAAAAATACCTCTTCGAAAAAATATCCTTCTACTATCGATATTCAAAATGTTTGAAAAAACATCTAAGCCTTTGGGGTTGAAATGAAGTTTCTGAAAAAGTGGAGATCACGGTTAATCGGCATCCAAATGGAAGATTCACACCTTTAATTTGCTTGCCCATTTTCGATGAGAATGGAAGTTGATGACGCGTGGTCTTGGAAAATTCTATGGTCACATGAGGCGCACTTTTATTTAGATGGAGCTGTGAATAGTCAAAATTGCAGCATATGGGTTACTTCACCTCCTAATGTCCTGCATCAACAACCACTGGAATCTGTTTATGTGAGTGCTTGGTGTGGATTTACTGCTGAGTTTATGCTCGGACCTTTTTTCTTTGAAACTCTCCCTCCACAAGGTCCTAAAAGATGCTCTGTCACGAGTGCACGGTACAGTGAACTCCTTCAACAGCAGGTCATTCCTACTTTACAGGAACGACAATGTTTGCAAACGACTACCTATATGCAAGATGGAGCTACTCCTCATATTGGGCGCCAAGTCAAAGTTCTGCTAAGTGCTAACTTTGTCGATAATCGTGTAATATCCAGGCATTTTCCGGATTTCCTTCTCGTTCATCCAACTTAAATCCCTGTGATTTCTGGTTGTGGGGATTTCTAAAAGACCGTGTTTATAGAGGAGGAATCAGGACTTACCTGATTTGAAAACTAGCATTATATACCATGTGACTGAAATCCCTCGTGAGTTGCTTCGCGGTACCATTGAAAACGCTATAATGCGCTTTCAACACGTTATTGATGTCAATGGAGCACATATTAAGCATATTCTGTAACTGAATAAATATTAACGAGTCTAACATGTTTTTTGTCCTTCTTTTGAACCACATTTCCTCCTAGTGATCAAAATTTGAATTATTTTTTATTGCAGCAACCTTTTCCCCATGGTCCATATAGTATATATTCCAAGTTTCATCAAAATCTGATAAGCAGAAAGGGCTCTATAGGCCTCTGAATAGTGTAACTTTATTTATAACCACCCGGCATAATCTGCGAAATCTAATTGAAAACGTTTAATAGACATTAAATTTTGAAATGACAAATGACATGACAAATCAAGACGATGGCATTCCAGAGACAGCAGTGATTTCCGAAGACAATGATATTCCAAGAACGATAAATGTTATTTGATTTCTCAAATATGTTACTGCTTTTGAATTTCCTCTTTTAAGGTTCGTTTTCATGGTTTAGACGATCTTTCTTTTGTTGGAGTTAAGAAGGTGAGGTCGCCTTCTTCCAGGACTGCCGATTATGGTGATAATCCGAATTTAGAATAAACCTCCGACTGTAGAGGGCGCTTTCTCTGCAAGTGAAGGGAACACGCCCTCGAAAGTGAGACGACAGTAGTCATCAGAAAAGATTATCTGTGATTTCATAGACGATGCAGATTGTAAAGACGTTTACTTTTGCTTAAATATTTTTAAATGTTAACGTGAAATGTCTTGTCCAATGTGCGTAATTCTTAATGTAAAATTAATTAAATGAGTTAAATGTCAAGATTTGATTTTTTAATTAGAATAATTAGTAACATTAGTCAATCCACACATACACATGCATATATATATGTTATATATATATATGTGTGCGTGTGTGTGTGTGTGTGAAATTAATAGCACATCAATCAACACGTAGAACACGTAATTAGACAATGTTCTAGCAAGTTGTAATGTGGGCTATTCTCGAACTTTCCCCCTAAACTAACTTCTGGGATTTCTTTCTGACTTTATATTTATGTTTCCAACTCTTTTTCAATTCAATGAAACTTAGTGACCCAAATTAGGTAAATTTAAGAAGCGTTGTATAAAGCGATGGAGAACTGAATTTGATATTCTTTATGATTTCCAATACAGCGCCGACCAGCGGTTCACTGCTTGCTTTCCTCCTATGCATTGCAAGGTGAAAATTGCTTGTTTTGATGTTTTCTATCGCCCCTTAAATGTTTGCCCGCGAGTCTCAAAACTCCTTGTTGAATAAGATTTACTCTAATAAGTTATATCTTGATAAGGGTGAACTTTATTCTGGACTTATTTTTACTGAAGGTCTTTTTCTCTCTTTTTTTTTGCCTTAAGGTTTTATATTATCACTAATGTTGAATTAATTATATATAGCACATTCCACTGATAATAGTGGTGATCTCGAGATTTTGAGCAATCAGATGAAGTGAAAGTTATCCTATCATTTACAATTCATCATGGAAGAGCCATAGATAGAATACCCTACCATTTAAAAAAAGAATAAATTATTATTAATTTCAATCGCTTAAAAACATTAGCAACAAATTTTCAGAAAGCGTATTAGAAAACAGAACAATTATTGAACAAAGACTCTATTATAAACATAATTAAAATAAATAAAGGGTATTTTTTCGAATAAAATGATTCTAGTTAGTGCAGAAACAACATTAGATAACTTTCTGGTGCAATGTTTAATAGTGGAATTTGCAATTAAAGGCTAAATAATTTCACATGAAGATATTTTATTTTTCTGCAATAAAAATAAATTAGAATAAACTCAAAAAATCAACTAAAAAAGTTCTAGTCTTATATAAAGGCACCCTGGGGAGTGAAGAGGTTAATAACGCTGAAATTACATAGATTTCAACAACAAAAAGTAAGTATTTTAAAAAAAAATCGCTATATAGGGAACTGTTTTTTTTTAGAGTCATTTATCAACAAATACCAAAGAAAACGCAAATGTTATTCTAATATTTATATATTAAACAAAGGTTGATGAGAAAAAAAATTAACATAGCTGTAATGTGATGCGTGTTTATTTATTAACATCGCTCTGAAGAAAAGCAGGATGGCTACTGACGACAGATCTCGTAATTTTGAATATTGGTCTATGACGAGGATGACATCTGAGCTGACACTCCTTCTCTTAACTTCTACACCACGACATAGCGAGAACTTAAAGCACCGATAGATTTAACGTGCATCGGCCCCACTACATGGTCGATCGTTAGTGGCATCAAAGCTCGATCCCACGACTCGACAAGAAACGCCGGCCACTAGTCCACGACTATGACCACTAGGCTACTGCTGCCAAATTCATAACTGTATGAGGACTGTTCAAAGAGTACTCGTGTTAATAAAGGGGAGAGGGACTGACTTACATCCAATGATCGTTTTCACTTCATCTAAGGGGTTTAATGCCCTTTGCATCCCAAGAATTCGTTGCCATAACTTTTCTGGCTAATGAGAACGTCTTCGCCTTCTTTGGAGCAGATTCGCTGAAAACAACCCATTGTCTTTATTGTTGCTGGGTTTCCGTTGTACAATAATATTCCAAATCGTTTTTCCTTCTCAAACTACCTATCACTAAAGTGTATGTTAAATATTTATATTAGTTAACATAGAATATTAATTTCCCTTTCTCAGACGGAATATGTAGAACGTAAGCTTACCTTATTAATTTACCCTTTGTGTTATTTTAGAGATTAAATTTGAACTAATACCAGTCACCTTATGGAGGTTGAAGTTTCCATGCTTTCTAAATGAAAATTTTTCATTGACTAAATACTTGTGGATAGTTATTTAAATATTTTGCTCTTCGAGTTGACTCGTATACATCGCCTAAAATTTGAAAATTCTGATTTTAAACTACAATACTTTCTCGAGATTTATAGATGAAAATATTTTACTTGGAAAGAAACCTTTTATTTTCATGTTCTATTTTGCAATTATAAACTAGTCCTTGTTTAAATACTTTTTCGATTGTGAAAGAATCCTTCTCATTCCATGCTTGAAAATTCTTTTGTTTTCTTTCTTGTAGTATTTCATGAAATTTTCTTAAGAATCTATAAACGAAAAACATTCTACTTCTATATTCAATTACATTTAGTATCAACAGAAATATTTTTAACAGAGATACTAGTATATTTCAAATCGAACAGCTTGTGTTTTGCTGACAGTTCCAGAAAAGAATGAGATCAAAGCAAATTTGATTTGAAAAAGTTTTTACATCCATTACATGAAAATCACTAGATTCAAATCAGGTCTGTTGATAATGTGTAGATTGTCAAGATGAATCATGTAAAAATAGTTTAAAAACCACTCAACTCGATACTGATTATCTTTTGACTCAATTATCGAACAACTATCGACAAGCAATGCGTGTCCACGAGTGTGTACTGAACCTCGCATTCGCTTCACTAAATAGTTGCTAAGTGACGAGTGTCAGTCGTGTTTTAGCATTCACAGCGGAAGGTCGCGCTTTGAAATATGGAAAAAGTTATTGCCAACGACATTTATTGCATTTATAATACTAGAAAGATGCAAGATTCTGATGCTAAGGGAGGAAATGGGAAGGAGAGTACTTGGAAGAAAATGTACTCCACATTGCATTCCCTCGTTTTTCATGAGGATCGACTGAGGTACCTGGAGCAAGAACTAAGTAAGTCCATTTTTTGCAATTTTTTTTCCCTGTTTAATATAAATATTTTGATTGGTACAAGAAGCGAGTACTAAAGTGACATCAGTGACCCTCTCCCTTTGTGGCAGAAAATGGAAAAAGATAACGACATCATTTCAAGTCTTCTTTACTTATATTTTCCTTTCCTCAATTATCCGTAATTCTGGACATATATAGTTTTTCCTCATTCCCTCTTAATTAATAAATTATTTCATTAAGACTCTGTTCACTCATTCTATAAGACTTATAAAAAATTTACGTTACAAGATAACGTATGTAATTTCCCGTTCATTAATCTATCACTTAATACCCGCAGTATTTCTCTCATTTTACCTTTTCTTAATTTTATATTTAATACAAAGAAAAACACTAGCGAGTGTTTGGATTGTTCTTTGAAATCTCCAAGGTAACTATCGATTATATATGTGCACGATTTAAAACTAAATAATTTAGTGGAAGTAAAATCACAAGACTTGCTCAACTGGATTAAACAAGTTAGTCGATTGCGTGCACTTATCAAAGCCGCCAATGTTAAAGTGATCACGTCACTTCATTTTATGGCAGGAGAGTTTTACGTCTATTTTTGAATACAGTGTTTTGATTTGTCATAGCGAAATAAATATACTCGGCATTCTTCTATCAGTGATCTTGTATTATGTATTAATTAATTTTCCTTATTAATGATATGGAGCATTTTTAATATATACTCATTTCCTGATTCTTGGTGAATTTGGTTGATTATTGGAAAATTACTTCAAATTTCATTCGTATTTGTACACAGAAATTAATTACGAAAAAAATAATTGAAAAGTATATCCGACAGTAAAAATCTTTTAACTTTGAAACAAACAGTAAGAAAATTATAAAGGAAACGCAATGTAATTAAATCTAAGGAATAAATCATGAATTTAAAAAATTCGTAAGGCTTTTCTTTATTGAATGTTACGTTTATTGATGCTAAAAATATCATAAAATCAAATTCTATTTTATTAGCTATTTAAAATAACAATAAGGAAGACTCGGTGGTATCTCTGTGAAAGTAAAAGTTACTTAGTTCTTTTCAGGCATCATAAAACAGAATACAACTATATCACTCAAAAAGAAAGCGTAAATACAAAGTTTATGATTGTAAATCTTATCAAAGCCTTTTCTCCTAAAGAAAACTATCTGACTGCTTTTCTTCCTTTTTGTTAAGAGTGGAAGGAATGTGAAGGAATTGCCATTCCTGCGTAATAAAAGAAAGTTATATTTTCTCTATATTTTGATCATCCCTTCAGTCTTCCTGTTTGAAGTCCTACCTTCAAAGTTTGGTCTTTCATACTATTACACAGAATTTAAGTGTTGCAGCTATGTAACTTGCAACGGAAGACAAAGCAATGAAAAAATTGATTGATTGATTTTATTAACGTCACACTAGAAGCAACAAGAGGGCAATTGGCGACGGACCTCGTAATTATGAACCTCGGTCAAGTGACAAGGACGATACCTGAGATGACATCTCCCTCTCCTAACTTCCCCGCCACTCCACTGGAGGACTGTGAGCCTTGATAGACCTAACGTGCATCAGCTCTGGCTACACACCGGTTCTTTGCTGGCATCAAGGCTCGAGCCCATCGAAAACACAAACAAAACAAAACAAAAGGAATTGACTAAAAGGAACAAGATTTTATCTTACATTAATAATCAATAATATTAAAAATGCTAAATTTTCGATAATAATATTGAATGCAGGCAAGATATAAAGAGAGTAAATGCATTAAAAACTGAAAATGATATTTTTAGCTGAATGGTTGATACTCTAATTAGAAAACAGAAAGAAAAAATAATTTTGAAACTAATTCAATGTATACAATTATTTATTAGAAGACAATTTTTTTTCATACTTTCAGAAAATAGTACGATTAGTACAACAACAACAAAAGGAATGTGGTTTAAAAGGACCAATGATAAAATATTTGCTATGAAAGTATTCTAAGAAACCTTTTCTTTGAAAAAATGTGAATGAAGTTTTAAGACATAAACCTTAAGTGATTACATTCTTGATACACTTTCTATAATGGAAACTTCAGAGGCCATTTGTATCTCCACACGAACAGCTCGTTTTTCAAATGAAATATTTATATTACAAGAATATTTTTATGTATAAGAGCAATATTAGATTAATAGGAAATTTTTTTACGATAATTTCAAAAGGTTCAGAATAAAAGAAGTGCTGAAAGGTCGTTTTGTTCAAAATAAAATAGGGAAAAAAACCATTGTGTTTTTAACATCGTTATATGAATAAATTTCTAATGATTCAATTTAAACTTGCAAAAATTTCCCTGAAAAAATAATTTAATGTCTTCATTTTTCCAATGCTTTAGCTGAAAAGTAAAGAATTTATTACTATTTTCTGATCCAATTCCAAATTATCATTTAATTTATAATTTTACGCGCTTAAAACATGCTGAATCAGTTTGTACATAACCATAAATCTGTCGGAAATAATACTTACTAGACTGATAGATATCATGGAAATACCTCTTTGTTCATTCATCTTTCTCGTAATACACTATGAGGGGAGCGAGGAGTTGATTGCTTGAATTATGTCTCCTCATCTTATTCTAGTTACCAGATGATTTGAAGGAATCCCTGAAAATCCCTACTATAAAATAAAAATCACGTTAACAATTGGCTGTATTCTTGGAGGCGAACTAAGTCTCTTTTTTACACGTTTTAACAATGTATATTTATTGCCTCTCTCTCTAAGCAAAAATGAAAAAACAATCTTAAGTGAACCAAGGTGTTCCTTTTCGACCTGGAGTCATTTATGCATCTTTACAAGTCCATTAAGGATCGTCACACACACATGTGTGTGTGTATATATATATATATATATATATATATTTGTGTGTGTGTGTACTTATACCATTTGTATAATAAAATATCACATTATATAACAAACTAAGTGTATCAATCATAAATTCAATACTATTAATATATAAGAAACCACATATTTAAGGAAATCATTAAAAATCAAAAATAACTCTAATATATATAAAAGGTTATTATAATTAATTAAACAAATTAAAATTTAAAACTAAAATCAAAAACAAAAAAAACTACTAAGGAACGTAAAACTTACAAGAGAAAGCAAATGAAAGAAAAGCAAAAATGTAGAATAATGGACATTATGAAATTCATACTGTTCCATACTTTAAAGTGGAGTAATGTGTGCTCTAACGTTATTAATGATCAAACCAACACACTTTAGGGAATTACATTACAAAAAATATGATTGTTAACGGAAAATCACAGCAAATTTAGGAAATGAACTGTAGGAAATAGGAGAAGAAGTAAACATAGTAGAAATTGTAAGCAAATTTAATTAAACTACAAAACAGCTAAATTATACATAAATTAATATCTAAAAATTGTAAAACCAATTAAAATATTAAAAACTTATTAATGAAACAAAAAAATAAAATAAACATATGAAAGTAATAAGTCAAAAAATTTACCAATGACGCTTCATCATAAACAGAGTGGATACATTTTGACTACAAAAAACATCTACTGAAAGTAATTAATTATGTAAACATATTAAACACATTAATAAATTGCAAATAAGTAAAAAAAAAAAAGAACTGCTATTGACAAAATTGTAAGAACATGTAAGACACTACACAAAGTTCATACGTCCATGAAATAATTCACCACTAAAGTAAACATTTATTGAATGTTTTAGAGGAAGATAATACGACGATGGCTAGAAAAAAATATTGGTATCTTTCATCTTAATTATTAAAAGAGTACTAATAATATTATAAAAATAAAGCTTTATTCGAAACTTCCATAGCACCATCGTCTCTCACAGAAAGTCATACTCTCTCTTGCCGCTTCCCTGATCTTTCTTCCAGACAATACGTCATGAATTGCGCCTTGCAGTGATTGGCTGACATCGCGCTGAGGCGAATTACGTAATCACGCCTCGAGCTGATTATTTGATTGCGGCTCGAATATATACGTCATTGCATCTGGAGAGGAACTGGATGAAACCGGAACGCTATACTTTAAAAGAAATCACACCAATAACTTGATAGATTTAAATAAACAAAAAACTTTTTACCTGCAGAATTTATAAAAGAAAAATAATTGAAAAGGTATTTAAAAAGCTAATATTTTACAAATTTAAAAAGCCAAAATAGCAATAGACAAGAAAGATAACATCTTTAAGAAATGAAAAATAAATCAAAAACAAAATTTAAAAAAAAGAGTCATCAACTAGACTGAAAAGCCTATTTTTTACTAAGAAAAGAAAATTTAATAATAATAATAAAAAAAAAATAAAAAAAAAAAAAAAAAAAAAAAAAAATCTAAAAAGTACGTATATAATTTTAAATCACATTTGTAATTTTTATACCTTAAATTTCCTTTTAAAAATTAATAAGACAATCAGATTTTGCACAGGTTAATTAGAAATTATTTATGTTACTTTGAAAATTAACAGGTAAATTAACTAATTTGATATTTCCCAGTATATATTCTGGAAATATTTAAACTTAAACTACAATCAAAAAACGGCGCTTTATTAATATTAAAAGGTGACCAATCGCTCTCCTTTAGGGAGGACAGTCCTTCTTTTGTAGGTTCTGTCCTTCCTCGAAAAATTGTCCTCCCTCCAATCCGCCTTTTCGATATTTTAAAACTAATCTGTTAATCTCTGTATTCAGAGATACCTCACTAAACTGTTACGCAAATGCTGAATACAAAATACTTTTAGAATATTTAAAAGTTAGATGGCTCTCTCTAACACCTGCAATACAGCATGTTTCACAATTATTTGAGCCTTTCCATTCATATTTTATAAGTTTAGACAAATGTCCAAAATTCTGGAATCTTTTTTTAAATTATGAATTATCGGAGATATTAATGTATTTTGTACAAAATCACTCATCTATTTTCCTCGAAATGATTCAAAAGATTGAAGATGAACATATTTCAAATACAGAAGTTAGTCTTATTTTGAACGATTTTGTCCTTCAATATAAATTTGAAGAAAAATTTATTCCTTTAATAATAAAAGGAGAATTGTCAAACTTAGAGGAATCAAATCAGAGGTATGATGGAAAAATGTACCTAAAAAGTACAAAATTTTTATCAAATATCTTTCCAATATGTCGAAGAATGGTCTGAAACCAATATCACAGGAAATAACAGTTTTCAATTGTGTTTTTTGACTTCATCATAAGTAAATTGAGCAGACATTGAAAATTGTGTTGATTTTTTATCAAAAGGAATGCTTTATATTAAAATCGATGACAATTGTCTGTTTGAAGAAATTAGAAAAATGAATGTATATATAAATTCTGATAAATTAGAACAACGGCAAAATCAACATGTTGAAATTGATAAAAGATGAGTGTAAATATTCAACCATTTCAAAATTGAACACATTCTATATGAAAATTTAGTTATTCTTTTTGAATTTAAGTTGTTCTGCCCTGGAACTAATGCAGCAGTTAAAAGAGTTTTTTCCATTGGTTATAATTTTTGGACGAGTGAGAAATCAAGATTGAATGTTGATGCTCTAGCTGCAGCTCTTACCATAAAATTCAACTTGAAGGATATTTCTTGCTCAAGAATTTCTAATATATCGTTAGAAAATGATATATTGACAAAAAGTCTTTATTCAATTGAAAAATACTCGTTCGATTAAATAATTAGAAGAGATGTAAGCATAATTAGTGTATTTTTGTTTGAATTAATAAAATGTTTGATTTATTTACGCTGTACTTTTTTTTCTAAAATTTTTTCGTCCACCTTTTCATTGTTAAAAAATAGTCACCTTATTAATATGGAAACAGTAGTTATCTCTCTTGTCATAATTATCTTTTATAATCCCTTTATTAACATTTTTAAATTAATATCTAAGAAGTCTTTTTCTTGAGAAATAACATTTGTTTTAGCTTGATTTAAAGATAAATTAATTTATTCTATTTATAATTATGTCTTTAAAGATTTGCTTAATTCCATAGATTCATATGATTTAATAAAGGTTACTTTGATTATTTGTAAAGAATTAAAAATTAACATTTATGTACCTTATGAAAAATTTTATTTTTTATTAATCTTGTGCTAAAAGAAAACTATATTAGTTATAATGGGGAAAAAATATAAGCAAAGTAAAGGTATGCAAAGTTTTGCAAAGAACAAGTTTAGCCACCTAAAGTGTGCTTGTTTATAGTTATTAATAAGTTACTCAATTAAATAAAAGAATTAAAAGTAAATCATGAAATAAAGAAAAATGAACAATAATAAACTTTTCCAATGTTAAAAATAAAGGAAGCAATAAATTATTAAATTGAATATATTTAAGATAAAAGTAATTAAAATTAAAACAAATGTTAATTATTAAATTCAATATATGTGAGCTACTTGCAACTAAAATTAAAGCAAAAGAAAAAAATTAATAAATTGAATATATTTAAGATAAATGTAATTGAAAATGAAACGAAAAATAAGAAATTGAAAAGTGATCTGGTACACCAAAACGCTTCACCTAAAACAGTAGCCCCTCGGGTGGCTAATAAAAATTTATCAACACTGTACGTGCCCACGAAAAGACAGCAAACAAAAGTGCAGGGGGAAAAAAAGGATTTCTCAAAACCAAAACAGTTGCAAAAAAAAATCTCAGAAAGCGAAAACGGAGAGAGAGTCTTCGATAAAGTATTAAATTGAATACAATTAAACTAAAAGGAATTAAAATTAAAGCAAATTATTAAATTGAATATTATATCAGCTTTGTGTAGTTGAAATTAATGCAAATTATTAAATGTAATATATTTAAGCTAAATGTAATTAAAATTAAAGCAAACGATAAAAAAATTGGAAAGTGATCTGGTACGCCAAAACGCCCCACCTATAGCCTCTTGGGTGGTAATAGAAATTTATTAATGATGTGCGTGTCCACCAAAAGACAACAAACAAAAGCGCAGTGGGAAAAAGGATTTCTCAAAACCAAAACTATTGCAAAAAAAACCCCGAACAAATCGAAAACTTAGGGACAAGTCTTCGAAGGCGTCTAAGATAGAACTGGCTGGAGGCAGCAGATTAGGGAATTGTTGTTGTTGGCAGACATGACGTTTGCAAACGACAATTGATATATAGTGTTAGCATGAGATAAAAATAGACGATAAGCTGTTGGCAATAGAGGAAAGACAGTAGGGATTCATTGCCTCTGGCGGTGGACTTAATCAAAGAATCTTCTCAAACAAAGATGCCAATCATTGAAGAAAGGAGTAACAGAAGATATAATATAGCAAAGAGTTACCCGTTTCGTTAGAAACATTGAGCTCTCAGGGATAGGGCACCAGATGTGAATCTTGAAAGAAAGGGTTATTCCTTCTAAACTGAAAATAATTAGGAATACCGCGTTGGCGGTGATCAAAAAGAAAGAAAAATAATTGATTCTACATCACATAAACACTTCGGAATAAGAAGGGCTGACCTTTTTTAATCTTTTTTTTTTTGACACATCTCTCCATCACATATGTGAGAGGGTATGTTTCGAATGCGAACAATTACCTTGGACGACTGAGTTTTGAACTCTTACGGATCTACTCTTACTCTTAATTTTATTAAATATATATATATATATATATATATATATATATATATATATGTGTGTAGGATTTTCCATCCCATTATTATTAAGCAATAAATTTTATTTTTTCAATCTACTGTAAAACCTGTTCCTCCGATACTCAATAGATGTCGCCACGAATCAAGAGTCATGTGATAAGCTCATGCAGCGCCACCTATCCCAAAACAAAACTGAGTGAAGCTCGTTTTCGCGCTCTCTTTTGCCGCCACTTTCTCCGCTTCTCTTCTCCTTCGCTACCCGCGTCGGAAGTAAACTTCCACGCCCGAGCGCGTTCCAACGTCCATCGATAATATGGGTTAAATGAGGCAGCCATCTATCCGTCTCGGAAGAACTGTTTACTACCTGTATATATATCATAGTGTAAACACTTTTAATTCTTCATCATCTCTCCTAATAAACAAGTAAAGCTACTTCAAGCTTCATCCTTGAATATCATCAACAACATTACATGGAATCCGAAATTACCCCCCTAGACAACCAGCCCATTGCGTAAGAGCAAACTATCGTAGATTCGGGATGAACAATCTCCCATCACCCCGATATACTACAAGATTTATGGTCGCTTCGACCGGGATTACTTCAAAATTTATAGCGACTCTAACCGGGATTCCTTCAAAATGTATGAGTGATCGGACCGAGATTGCGTCAAAATTAATGGGAGAGAACTACATGAAGAAAAGAAAATTGATGCTCGCCCTGAGATCAACAAAAATAGCCAGTGTCCAGCGACGACGTATCTTCTACAACAAGAATAGCCAGTGTTTAGTGATAACGTATGCTTCTACAACAAGAATAGCCAGTGTCCAGTGACAACGTATCTTCTACAAAGAAAATGTGTGCCTCATCCATTTCCATGATTAGTTTCCTACGACGACGAGTGTGTCCCGCCTACAAGTAGAACCTCAGTTTTTCTATCATCAAATGCTTCTTCGCATCAAGTTATTTATTCGTGCTTTTGATAATCTAAATGTGTGTTTAGTTTAAGCTCTTTATAAATGCCGTCGATTGCTGTAAGAGCGTTGTTTTAAAATATATATATAAAATCCAGCGTATATTAATGTGCAAGTTTCACCGCAAGATTCCAGGTACTGTAAAAAATTTATTTTTTCGGACAATCATCTAATTCTAATGAAGTGCCATCATGTAATGTTTTTTTTTTTTAATTATAAGAAGAAATATCTGAAGAAAAAGTAAATTAAACGTATTATTTTATAAATGCATTTTTATATATATTTTTTTTAAATTGTCATCTTAAGTTCAAAATCTAGGAGTGTCTTTTTTTTTTTATTATCGTGTGTGTGAATTGATATGCCTTGATATCAAATCAGTCAGCGCTCTCACGCCAGAAACGAACAAATGCATAAGTAATTAGATATCGAGTCACAGTTAACGTAAACATTAATCTTTCCCAGGCAATGGTGTATAATTTTCCCCCTTTCCCATGAGATATTTTCCGTGTAGTCTAAATAACATGTCAACTGTTTGGTCTCACTGAGTCTCAATGAATGATAACTTATTACTTTTTAAAAAATAAGTTTGGCAGTCTAATGAATTCCAAATTAAGCAAATTGAAAGTGTATTCTCAAAATAGATGACTTTGTTTTTTTTTTATTCTATGATTATTTCACTGTATGTCTGAATATTTTTTTTGGTTCCAATTGAATTACTTATATTCTTTCACAATGTTTAGTTTTAGTTCTATGGAAAATTTTAACTAAGGGATTTCAGATTGATATGATAAATAATTCTTTTTTTTAAAAAAAGGTGTACTTTAACAAATTATATTGCGATATTATTTATATTATTTTCACAATTTATTTCAAATATCCTTGCATTAATTATTGTGTTCGACATATATTTTAATATACATACATTTATCTAAGCAAATTAATTAAACGATATTCACCATAATAAGCGTGTTTCATTTTAAAATCACTTTTGTTGTTATTACGCAAAAACGATTAGAGTATAAATTTTCAAATTTATTGATTCTATTTAACTATTCTCATATTAATTTTAAAATGTCGTACCTCACTAAAGGACGTCGGGAAGATATATTTATCCTAGCGAAAGAATTAGATCTAAAGCCTGATTCTTCAATGACAGTTAAGAAATTAAGGGACTTAATCACTAAAGATACTGAATATGATGAGGAATTCACTAAAAATTTGTTTACGAGTATAATAGAGCAACGAAAAGAAAAAGAAGAAACATTGCGCCTTGAAACACTACGAAAAGAAGAAATTGAAGAAAAGTCGCGCCTTGAAACACTTGCCGAAGCACAACGAAAACAAGAATTTGAAGAAAAGTTGCGTCTAGAAACCCTTGCTATAGAAGAGAAACGACGACAAGATCAACATGAAATTGAGCTAGAGCGATTAAAATTAGAGAATCAACTCAAATTATACTCAACGGTTGACGAAACCGACCATTCGAAATTACTAGGCAAGGAAATATCCAAATTTCTCCATAAATATGAAGTTAAAGAAGATATAAGTTTATATTTAGTCTTATTCGAACGTCAAGTGCAACGATTAACAATTTCCAAAGAACATTGGGTTTCATATCTTTTAGGACTCTTACCGTCCGAAATTTCACACATCATCGCACGTGAACCAGAGGAGATAGCAAACGACTACGACCACGTAAAAGAAATTCTGCTAAAAAGATTTAAATTAACGCCAGAAAAGTTTCGCCAGTTATTTACCACGCATCAAAAAGTTTATAGCCACACTTGGACCGATTTTTATCACGAACTTGCAACATATTTTGATGGATGGACATCAGGGTTAAAAATCGAATCTTTTGAAGAATTAAGGAAACTGATCATCTCAGATCAAATGAAACGTAGAGCTCCTACAGACTTTAAGCAACATTTTCTAGACGAATGGACAACGATAAATTCGCCAGCCGAATTAGCAGAAAAGTTCGAAGAGTATGAAGACGTCAGGAGAACATTAAGTCAAAAGCCAGTTAATACGCATTTTAGGGGGAAACAAGATTTCAGAGCTTCAGAACAATTTCGTCAGTTTGAATCACCACGAAAGTTCGAGCAGGGTAGATCAGGTGGGAAAGTTGCAGCAACCACTAGTTACAATCGACATCACGATGCTCAATCCGCCAGTCACAGAAGTCATGAAGGAAATCACGTAAACTCAAATCGACGGATCGAAAATCGAACTCACGGCAGAGACAGGTATTCGAATTCAAATGTTTCTAATCACGCTCAAACGAATTACTCCAGGTTTAGAAGATTCAACGATTCAGCGAAAGAGCTAAATACAAGCCAGCCGAAGAGAACTACGAATTTCACGAGAGAAACAAGCAAGCCTACGGCAACATGTGCCACTATCAATCAAGAAAATCTACGCAACAAGGAAATAATGTTTGGAAACAAGAAAATTACTGCGCTTATCGACACCGGAAGTACCGTCAGTCTACTACGAGAAAATACCAGCAGAAGAATCATCGATCCAGCGAAACTAGCGAAGAACAAAATTCTCTTAACAGGCATAGGTGATGCTCAAGTCACTACGATAGGATCTTTCGAACAAGAATTTCAGATGGATGAAGAAAACTATTCACTAACTTGGCATGTAGTACCTACAGCAAAACTAAAGTTCGAAGCAGTCATAGGTTCAGATATTTTAGAACAAGCATCAGTCAACTTCACGAAGAATGGTGTAGAATTTGTTAAATATGAAAATCAAGCATTCTTAATGCAGATACTAGCGGAAAACGTCGAAAAAGTAGAACTGAATCACATAGGAGATCCTGAGATCAAAAAAGAACTTACGGAAATGATAGAAAGCTACAAGCCTGAAAAGACGGCAAGCACCGATGTTACCATGCGAATTATTTTAAAAGATGATGAACCAGTTTGTCAATCGCCACGCCGATTAGCATTCACGGAAAGAGAAGAAGTAAATAAACAGATAGAAGAATGGCTCAAAGAAGGCATCATACGCCCAAGCTCATCAGAGTACGCCAGTCCAGTCGTAATGGTCAAAAAGAAAGATGGAACTTCGAGAATGTGCATCGATTACCGAAAACTGAACCAGAAGCTAGTGAAAGATAAATTTCCTTTACCTCTCATCGAAGATGTTTTAGATACGCTACAAGAAGCAAAAGTTTACTCCACGTTAGATTTACGAAACGGATTTTTCCACGTCAGCGTTGATGAAGAATGCAGAAAATTCACGTCTTTTATCGTTCCAGATGGACAGTTCGAGTTCAATAAAGTTCCTTTTGGGTTAAGCACGAGCCCAGGTGTTTTTCAGAGATTTGTCACAAGCATATTCAGAGATCTTACACGTAAAAGAATTTTAGTAAGCTATATGGATGACCTTATTGTTCCAGCAAAAGATGAAAGAGAAGGACTCCAAAAACTTAAAATTGTATTCGAAGTTGCAAAGAAATATGGTCTAGAGATAAAATTCAAGAAGTGTCAGTTCCTAATGCGAAAGGTTGAATTTTTAGGTCACATAGTAGAGAATGGAATCATCAAGCCCTCAGTTGCAAAGACATTAGCAGTTGCAAAATTTCCAGAACCAACGACCGTAAAGAAAGTACAAAGTTTTCTAGGATTAACAGGATATTTCAGAAAATATGTCAAAGATTACTCGAGAATTGCAAAACCGTTAAGCGACCTCACAAGGAAAGAAAATCCGTTTGTTTTTGGAACACAACAGAAAGAAGCTTTCGAAAAGTTAAAGAAAGTATTGTCTGAAAGTCCAGTCTTACACATTTACAAGTATGGAAGAAGAACAGAATTACACACAGACGCAAGTAAACTAGGCTACGGAGCAGTTTTATTGCAAGAAGCCGACGATGGCAAATTACATCCTATTTAATATATGTCGAAGAAAACAAGTCCAGCTGAAGAGAAGTATGATAGTTATGAATTAGAAGTTCTCGCAATTATAACAGCATTAAAGAAGTTTCGAGTATACCTCTTAGGTCAGCATTTCAAAATAGTCACAGATTGTTCTGCGTTCCAAAAGACCATGCATAAAAAAGATTTGATTACACGTATAGCCAGATGGGCTCTTCAATTAGAAGAATTCGACTACGAAATCGAACATCGAACAGGAACTAGAATGCAACACGTAGATGCTTTGAGTAGACATCCTTTCATGATAATCAGCAGTGACACTCTAACAGCGAAATTAAAGAAAGCCCAAGAAGAAGACGAAAACATTTTGACATTGAAGTCGATATTAGAAAAGCAAGATTCAGAAGACTTTTTTGAAAGAAATGGAATATTTTACAAATACTCAAACGGTAGAGAATTGATAGTAGCTCCAAAAGACATGCAAATTGAATTGATTAAATTAGCTCACGAAAATGGTCATTTTTCAGTAGCAAAAACAGAAGAGATTGTCAAACAAGAATTTTTTATTCCAAATTTAACGAAGTTAGTAAATAACGTAATAATAAATTGTGTACCATGTACCTTAGCTAATAGAAAGAGTGGCAAAAAGGAATGTTTTTTAAATCCTATTCCAAAAGAAGACAACCCTTTAAGCACATACCATATCGATTTCATAGGACCGTTACCATCAACAAATAAGAATTATCAACACATTTTCACTGTTATAGATGCTTTTACGAAATTCACTTGGTTGTACCCTGTAAAAACTGTGTCAGCTGAAAACGCTCTAGAGAAGATAAAACTACAACAAAAAACCTTTGGAAACCCCGTTAGAATCATATCAGATAGAGGATCAGCGTTTACTTCGAAAGTGTTTAGTGATTATTGCACAGAAGAAGGTATTCAACATCTACAAATTGCCACGGGTGTACCACGAGGAAATGGACAAGTTGAAAGAATCCACCGTACACTCATCCCAGTTTTAACGAAACTAACTTTAAATGACTCTACTAAATGGTACAAGTATATTGATAGACTTCAGAGAATCCTTAACAGCACAACCTGTCGAAGCACAAAATGGTCACCATTCGAACTTTTGATTGGTACTAGAATGAGAAACAAAGAAGATGTCAGAATTAAAGACTTGCTCCTCGAAGAATTGTTCGAAGAAATACACGAACAACGAGAATTCTTAAGAAAAGACGCTAAGAAGAACATAGAAAAAATACAATACGAAAATCGGAGAACTTACAACAAGAAACGAAAGAAAGCTCC
>BMAW01128780.1:0-38621 GCA_019974015.1 Nephila pilipes | reverse complement strand
ATATATATATATATATATATATATATATATATATATATGGAGTGTGTCTATGATGACTTCGTACTATTTACCAATTCAGTAAGGAGGCTTTAAGTTCGTTCACTACTTTTATTCTTGAGTAGACGAGATGAAGTAGTAATATTTACAAAACTACTATATACAGATTATTTCGATGAAAAGAACCACTTCATTAGATAAAGATAGACAGCGGCCTCATGGTATCGCATACCAGCGATGGGTATTAGAACACGCTCTAACGTTCAGGGTTTACTTCATCGGGAGAAGAGTGGGGGGAAAGGGAGGGAAAGAAAGTGAGAGAACGAAATGTCCCTCAGTTTTGTTCAGGAATAGGTGGCACTGCACAAGCTGTCACATGACGCTGATTCGTAGTGCTATCTAACGAGTAACTGAGGAAATGGTTTTACAGTACATTTGAAAATACAATTAATTATTTGATAATTAGCAAAATACTATATATATTATGCTTACCAATATTTTTACAGTCTTGATTAATGAATTGCTGCATGAGTACAAAATATAAATATGAATATATGAAGATCTGTTTCTACCTAACACCTGAACAATTTTTAGAAGCTGCTTTTCTAAAAAAAATTTAGCGAAAATAATTGAATGAAATAGTTTCTGAAAAATTATGAACACATGAAACGTATTTAGATCAATAGAACCTATTGCATATTACATAGAATTAAAATAACAATATATTTTACCAACTATGACATCTCCATTTCTGGAAGTAATTCCAGATACGTCTGGTCGTTGACTTTCTGAAATTTGAGTTTTAGAAAGCAGTTTTTATAATTTCTTTGATCTCCGTAATCTCTGAGGTTTTTAAGGCGGTCCTTCGGTGAATAAAAAAAAACTAATTAATACCCATAGATAGCTCTGAGTATTGCAAGGTGTTTGGCATATTGTGCTGCCTGGAATTTCTTACTTAAGTGATAAAATTGCCTATATTGGTGCTTCTGTCAGTTGAGGTAATGGGAGATACCCTGGAGTTTCCCTATTGTAAAACTGGAAGGGCATTTAGATTTATTGCACTGAGGACTGCTCTACCTCTTTTTTTTTTAAAGGGGAGTGCGTAAGAAAGGAGAATATTCTACGAGAATCTAAAGTTTCTTTTCACCAAGTAAAAATAAATTTTAAAGGATGAGAGAACTATTAAAAGTGTTGAAGATTAAAAATCTAAACTTCTCATTTATGTTTATAGGGAAAATATTAATGATAATAGTAAAAAGTAACAATATAAGAAATAAAAAAAATTGTGGAAAAATTATAGAGAATAAAAATGAAAATAATAAAGAGAATGTGTGGGAGGAGAGTTGCCAGACATCTATCAATGGAAATGTTGCCAAATATTACTTTCGAAGATGTTCAAATTCAATTTAGGAAAGCAATCAATATTATCATAATTGTTTAACAGTTTATATAAATATATTTAATTAATATTAATTTTGTAGAACAAAATTTGTATATTTTTTTTATTGTATCAAAAACTAAACTAACTGTATACAAAAAATTTTATTTCTACTAAGTAGACATATTGCGAGGTATTCTATTAATAATAATTGTTCCCTGAAATTAAACTTTCTTAAACTTTACAAGTAACTCATCATTATTTCAGAAATTCATACAAAAATAAAGTAAAATATTTGGTAAATAACTGTAGACCTTCAGTCAAATTTATTTTTAAAAAAATGCTCCTCAACCCCAACAAAATTGTTCAACATAAATTTTTATTGTTCGCTTCTTTTCGTTTTACTGCCTTAGTAGTAAGTTTTGGAAAATATTTTATTGTCATAATGCAATTAGAAAAAAAAGTTTCAGGAGAGTAAGGAGAAACTTATCTTTTTCAGATTTATAACTTTTATCTTCTTTGTATTTATCTTTCCCAGGTTTTTTTTTTTTTCACTTTAAAATATAGAAATAATTTTTCCAAATGATACGAACAACATTTTCTAAGTAAGACCACAATATCAGAAAAAGCTCGTTTAGATTTTTATATAAATATTTTTATTTATGCTTGTTTCTGAAGAATAAGCAAATATTATTGATATAAATAAAAAAAAATTGATAATTTTTCTTCATTAAATAGTTTGATTCATTGCTTATTATGTCTCACATAGAGCCAACACGAAGGGGCTATTAGCGACGAACCTCTCAATTTTAAACCTCGGTCATGGGACTTGGACTACACTTGACTAGCATCTCCCTCTCCAAACTTCTACACCACACCAATAGAAGAACTTAGAACCTCAACAGATTTAATGTGCATCATTCTCGATTACATGGGGGAGGGTCTTTAGTGGCATCTGGACTCGAGCCCACGATTCGACAGAAACAACGCCGGCCACGAACTCGTGACCACGATTCGGAATTAGACTATTCAAACTAGAGTAGCAGTTTAAACAGAAATAGATGACATGAAATATCCTTGTATAACTTGAGCTGATTTAATGCGAGAGACTGGGATCCCACTGGATTTCGAGGCCAGAAATTTCATAATGTCCGATGAAATTTCATTACGTAGATATAAAAATGAAGCAACGAAGAAAGGAAACAAGCAAAAGAGCTCAATGTATTAAAAGATAACATAAGGTGTTAGTCTAAAATCTGGAAAAGTGGAAAAAAACGAGACTCAAAAGTTACAAAAACGTTTTCAAGAAATTCATAATGTCCAAAGACGCTCACAAAAGCTATTTCTTCACTCTTCATCTACTTTTGAGAAACCAAAAGTAGTTTCTAATTACTTGAATTCATAACCAAAGAAAGGTTCCCGAAACAGCTGATTAGTGCACAGCAGAAATATAATGAAAACCCGTAGAAGTGATCACAACCAATCATGGAACCAACAAAAGAAAGGGATTTGAGTACCAAGAAAAAGTAGAAGACCCTACCGGAACACAGTTAACCAGCCAAAGAGCTCCAATTTTGTGCTTTCCATAATTATGATTCTATTTTGCCACAAATTTTTACTTTATTTGTTATCTGCAAATACACTCCTCATTTCATAAATATAATTTTGCACAAATTCTTCATTATATTTTTAAATTGTAATTTTATTATTATTACTTTTAAATTATTCACAGCATTGTTATTATTTTTAAATTATTTATATTTTATTATTAAAAAAATTTAATTGTTATTTTTAAATTATTCACATCAACTTAGCAATATGAAATCAAATGTTGGTTGAACACATGACCTTTGATTGAATCTCTAATATACAAAAAAAAAATCGTTTTTTCCTCAAACATGGTGCAAGCAGAACGCAGCAAAAGCTTAGAATTTATCTAGCGTAAATGTCTCTTCTATAAAACTAGTAAAAGAAGGGATTTTCCTCACTCCCGATGATGTTTTCTCTGATAACCTTACAATGAGATAACGTATGGCAACCATACCGATTTAGACCAAATCAGTTGGATAATGCTCGTCTTACTTACTTTTTGAATATTAAATAAATGCGTTTCTTGATGCATTACCCAGCAGAATGAGTATAATTTTTATGTATAATGCATTAAAGACACTTTAACATTGCGTGTAGAACAAAACGAGGAATTTTAAGAAGCCCTTATTCCAAATCTAACAAAATTTTATTTTAAATGTATTTTACCGGAAATTATTGATTGAAGAGCGCCACCAAAAATAACTTAGAGAGAGCCAAAAGAAAAAATGTGCGCAGGTAATGAACTTGTGATAGTGATAGTAATACCGTGGATAAACAGCATTTGAAAGTTTTAGGGTTAAATTGGAACCCTTAGAAGAATGAGTGGTTGTTAGAGGTGAAAAGTTCAGTGGATTCTTAGAAATCTTTACGAAACACTAAAATATGTGTGGTCTGTCACTTTCGCTATAAAATACGTCACTATCCGTAAAATCACTTTTACAGGCAGGGGCAAGAATTTTTTATCCTATTGGTATGTTATACGTATTAAGGTATTATCGCAGGAAATTTGAGAGTGAGAGTCTAATGAGTTAAGGATTTCTGGAGGACAGAAGACAAAAATGGGTTGTCTCATGGTGTTTAAGGTTCATTAGAAATATAAGAGAGCATAGAATTTTGTTTCCATTTTTAGAGACGGTTGAATTGAATGATTCGGATGAGACTATGATTAAATTAGTTCGAAGAATAACTATTATCAAGAAACAAAAATTATGTTTCTCGTTTTATTTCAGAATTGGTATGTAATTATTCGTTAAGAATATCAAAATTTTACGTATCTTTTCTATCGTTCCGGGGAACTGGTGCTTTTTAAATTTCGTCGTTTAACTACAACAAAATTCCATTAGAATAATTGTCCACTCAAATAAAGGGCTGAACTCCCTTGTAAATAAGAATAACATATTAACATTAATTTACTCAACACTTAAGAAACAACACAAGTTACATAGGAGAGCAAAAGCGTTCTCTAATCCAAATTAAAGCTCGTTCTGTTATTGTGCTGCTCACTCGAATCAATAGCGTTATCTTGCAGGAGTCACGTGGTTTCTGCTGGAAAAGTATACAGTTCTGAACAACTATTTTAGAAAACCAAAAATTATTTTGGTCTTTGCGTTTTGATAGCAAAAAGGGTTTCTTATGACTCAAGTGTCAAAACGAATAATGATTATATTGATCAGCTGATTAAAGAACAAGCAGCTTTAAGTTCGGATGCTTACAAGCTTTTACTACAAGAAATTGATCGTATTCACCACTTGGAATCAGGAAATGGCTCCCAAACATTCGATGGGGGAATTAACTTAAATTGTTGTACCCACCTGGTTGAAGCCTTTCTTGAAAATTAAATTCACATTTAAGTTGATGTAATCTTAATTTTAATTTTGAGTTCTCTACACCAACCAGAATAGCTATTTTGGGATGTGGCTTCTTGAAAGATTAGAAAAAAAGAGGAAGAATTACGGAACTGAAGTGATTTTAAGTATGCTCACCTAAATAAAGACTTGCATATTAAGTGTCTGCTTATGCATTTCCAGTTCAGGCCTGGATAAGAATGCTTTTATAAAACTACAGTTCTTCTTAGTACCATATTGTTATGATGAAATGCCTCCACACCCAGGCGAGACGTATATAATATTGCTAACATGCCATCTAAAGCAGCTAGTTTAAATGAAGCGACTAATCCATAAACTGGTCAGACTTCCTGTGAACGATCGATTTATTTTTTATTCCATTTATTTTTTGTTTTGATATTTCACCGACATACAAAATATTATGTGCTATTGTGATATGAATTGATATGCTTTATTTTTCAGTAATATGTTTAACTATATTTCAATTGATTTATGACGTGGTCATGAAGTTCCAGTATGATACGACCCAAAATTTACTACTACAGAGTATTGTGAACTCCCAGTGTGGTAGATTGTTTATGCCTAGAGATGCTGCTGTTATGTTTTTAAAAAGTAGATAAGGAGTGTTTATACTTTATGTATATAGAGTAGTTCAATAAAGATGATGTCCGTGGAATAACGCTCTTAAATTTAGTGTTGATGGAGTTCATGCATCCTCCCCTTAGCAATAAATTGGTTCACGTTAACTAAGTCCTATGAATAAGATACTGTTACAGATGAGAGTAAATTTTCTTTGACATGGTTTGTAGCATCAACTTTATTATTAAGTTTTCAAGCGATTATTAATATATTGGACATTTTGAATCAAATCACATTGAAATTTATTAATTATGAAGCATAATTTTAAAAATATGGGCAAATAAGTGGTTATTGTAACTATTGAAATCAAATCTAGACTATAAGCTAGAACTTTGTTACATTTGTGGTGAATAAGTGAATATTAAATAAAGTGAGATGGTTTCAACATATAAACCTGAAAGAAGATTGAAACAGAACATATAAGGATTAGAAGAAGGAATGATTAAGACTGTGAAGCATTATTGAAGAAAAAAGAGAACTAAAATTAAAAGGATGAACAAGGATAAAAAAAGTTTGATCCAAAAAGCTCACATATGTATAAAACGTATTTCATTCCTGTTTTTATTACTATTTTTATATTCAATTTTTATTGATCTTGAAGTTATAATGTGAGATATCTTTTACTATTTAAGGATTTGTTTTTGCGGAATATGATGTTGTTGGAGTTAATTGTAATTTTTTTTTATTCCACTGTATATCATATTTTGTAAATTGAGAAATTTCTTATGTTAATGAATGTTCTAGAATCCCTAAGGTCAATGACTTTCAAAATTGACGAATTTGGGGAAATTTCAATTAACCCGAATTTGCAAACTCGCACAACAAAAACAAACAGAATTACTCGCGCAGGGTATCTCGCACCCATGTGCGCTCACTTCTGTTTTCTACCATGGAATATTTTCAAAAAAGATAAAAAAAAAAAAAATGCATTAAAACAGAAGAATTCAATTATAAATATGTATTCACAAATAAAACTTACAATTAGTTTTCACATTTTATGCAAATGCATGCCATGTGTTCCATGCAAGCATGAAAGTAGAATAATACAATTGTAAATATATGCTAAAAGATAGCACTTACACTTAGTCTGCACATTTTCTGTAAATGCATACCATGTGTTCCCTGAATTAGAGTCTGGTTTGATTTTCAGTTGGAAGTTCCTTCGTAGATACCAAAAGGAGGCGAGCATTTATTACTGAAATGTTCAACAACGCAAAAAATATAACTTTGTGCTGACGATTACATTTTCTAGCTGTAGAATATGTTGTGGCCATTTCTTCAACAACATCAATTGCTCCTTTATTTAAATTATAAATCTGATGATCTCAGGTTTTTTTTTCAATTCTCTCATTGATGGATCTATTGCGTCAGCATTATGCATTCCTAAAAATAAAACAATATTCATATTTTTCTTCTGTGTATATGATATTGTTGTTTGCTTTTTGAAACAAAGCATGGAGGAATAAATTATTTCTGTTCCTTGAAACCAAATATGTTGGAGGAATTTTTTTTTAAAATTTTTTCCCATGGTTCCAACAATAGTTAATTCTTTCTGCAAAAGTTCCTGTGACAGTGGGTAAGAAGTATACCAGTAATTAACTGTCAAATTGTGCCCAGAGTTATAAAGTGGTTCTGCTGAACTTTTTACAACACTGCTTGAGCTATGATCTACTTCAAATGGCCCTTTTGGCTGATTACCAGTGTACACTTCTCTCGTATTGGAGCCAATAAATCTCATTCTTTTCCTTTTTAATGAGTTCTAATGTTGTCAAAGCATAGACATCTTATAAGAAAATTGAAATGATTTTCAGAGATAGTTTTGCAGAATATCTCAAATCCGGCGCCGTCTAATATCCAGAGATCTTTCACGTTTTCAAGTGGTGATTTATGTAAGTGTATACACTGAAAATATAAAACCATCCAATAAATGCTTTTATTTCAGCTTCGGCTCCTTCTTTAGCATCTCTTTCTCATGAAAAGCGATCTTTCATTGATACAATAAAACTATTTGTGTATTTTTCTACTGTTTGAATCAATTCAGGAGTTACTTGTAAATTCCATGTTTTTATAACCGAAGTGACATCTTTTGAAATACATGCATTTCCAGGAAGTTTTGTGATAATTTTTTTTGAAGAAACTAACGTTTGGACAGAATTCTTTTTCCAAGATGTTTCTTTATACCTTTATATAAATCAACTGTTATCAAAGTCTCTATCGCCATCTTCTGAATCTGAGTTCATTTCTGTAGCAGAATCATGATTACTGCTGTATTCCACGTCTTCTGGTAATTCATTACCATCGTTAAATCTTTCTTCATCCGAAGATACTGTATCCAATAAATATGTCTTAAGTACTCTATTTCTTCTTCACAATTGGGGGAAAAAAAAAAAAAAACCGCGCCATATCCAACTAGAAATTAGAAAGGCGTTCACGTTTTTTAAAACTGTAACGGAAAAGCTCGCGCAGATTGTGACATACCCAGAGAGGTGATAAACAAATATTTATATTTAGATTTCGCTCACTAGTCCTTTTCCTTCAAGGTCGTGACCTTAAAGTCAGTTACAAAAGGAATCATCCATTTTACAAAAAAAGATAGGAAAGAATATTGAAAAAAGAGGGGATGTGGGTCTGTGATAACCTGCGCGAGTAACGCCGAGTTAATTAACTTGTCTGCAGCTGTGTAGATGGCAGTCCAAAACTATATAGATTCTATAAGGTCACATGACCAATGCGTGTGTGTGTTGTTCTCAACAAGCACCTCATCTCTGAACAATTCATAATCTCAATGATTGTAAACTAATGTAGCAATAAGAGAAATATGAAAGCAAGATATGAAATACGAGTGTTAGTAAGATGTATATTATTTAGTAATATTTGTATAATCTGTAATATATTATTTTGAATATAACATTTAACTTAATATAATTTTTCAAATAATATTTGGATACTTTGTGCATGTGAAAATGGCTGAAAATATAATGAGTGTCGATAATGGAAATGAATATTCAACCAAATTAAATTAACTCCTCGTTCCAGCCGTTACACTGCCTACCACTCCCGTTCGTATATCATTAACTCCAATTACAGAGGAGCTGAGGCTGTTAGCTTTGAACTACGCTAACTAGAGGAAGTGTGACATAGTACACTTATTATCCCACGCTCACAATGGTATGTTAAAGTCTAAGGTATCATTTCTTTTGATAGCCAATTATCAATTGTGACGTACTTATAATATAGAGGTACGCAGTCGAAATAATACGACCTTTTGTGTTCTCGTGTCTTATGTGCCCCACTTATTATTATTTAAAAAGTTATAATGTCCAGTCACACATGACAGGTCTTTCTATTAATTGTTTCAAGCTTTGCGAACCTTTCTTTGGACGACTAAATCACCTTATCTTTGCTCTCAATCAATTCATTTAGAACGTGATAAGAAAAATCTTACTGCCAACCATTAAAGTTGCTAGTTTAGTCTGACAGCTAGCAATAATTTAGAAAAAAAATCCCGCAGGATACCATCCGGGAACTGCATAAGTCTATTAACTCAAAATTATAGTCTGCATCCATGCCAGAGATGGCCCAATTAGTCAATTGGTTTCCTCCCTTTTTAACAATTGAATTCTAAAATAAATCACAAATTTGCTTAAAAATAGTAAATATTTTTAATAAAAAAAATTGAATTTTGTTTCTAAGTTTGTTCATTTTATCAGCCCATTTTTGTTTTGGTGCTTTGAGCTGTACGTCTGCATATAATCTAGAAAATGTTCCATCTATAATGCATAAAAACCGGTCTATGTCTTATCAAAAATAAGGTGAAATTTAGTATTTTCATACCTCAACTTCGAAAAAGATAGATCTCATGTATGAAGTCTTGTCTCTCAAGTCTGAACAACACGAACCATCACAAATAATTATTTAAATAATCTTGATTCCATGAAATATCATCGAAATGCAGTTCTTTTTACGGTATTGGCAACAGAAAAATATCGATCGCTGAGTGGATTGAAGGTACCGCAAATAGGTCGTTTTCTGCAAGTATTGCTGTGGTGCAAGTGTTTACAGAGCTATGAAACTCTTATTATTGTAGTAATAAGTGAAGTAATAGAGTCAGTTTAAACACATAAAAATTGATTTGACTGGTAGAATCTTCAAATCACAATAAACAAAAGCTTACGATTGTAAATGTATGTACTTTTTAACCTTTTGAACGATTTTGATATAAAAAAGTGAAATTAAGATTTAAAATAAATTAATGTAATAATATTTTCAAAATAGAAACATTAAATTATTTAATTGTTAATTAGTTTATTCAAAAACAAATTACTATGATAAATGATTTTTTTTTTAGTATTTCCTCAGTTGGTTTCGTTTTCAATAGATACCTATTTTCTAAGTACTTACTATTATTTCTTCTAATAAAATAAATGTATCATAACTTTTCTAAGTTTTTTTAAAATTATGAACTTAAAAACCGAATCTATTCTTAATAAATAAAATAGTTTTAATTAAATTTTACCAGAATATATTCTGATAATTTTGAATATCTGATTGTACAACAAATAACCTCAATACTATCAAAAATGTAATATTTGCCTGTGTTTTTTTTTATGTCAGATATATGTACTCGTTAACAGATAGTTAAGTTTTTAAATATTGCTTTTTTTTTTTTTTTTTTGAATAAATCCCTTTTTGCTGTTCTAATAATTATTGAGAATTATTTCTATTTGTGATGTATATTATCTTACAAAATTTGTGTTTTGCTATGAGAAAGTTATAAAAATTTTATATAGAAATTCTTGACCAAAATAAAATATGCTTAAAGTCTTTTATTTCAAACTTGCCTCAATAAATAATATTTTTACTATATGATTAAAATATTTTCTTGTTTTTGCCCCCAAAATATGTATTTTGAAAGCTAACTTATTTCTCTAAAGTATATATATTAAGGAGAATTATAAATATGGAGATAAAGTATTTCTTAAAAGTTATCATTAGTGTTTACTATTATTTGTACCATTCATTTAAATAATTTGTACGATATAATGATTTCAGAAAATAATATTGTTTCTTGTAATGTATGAAACAAAATTGTATTTTAATTTTTCTGAAGTTAGAAAAGATTTGTCTTCTTAAATTGAATAGTAGCATTTTTTCTTAGTAGATCTTTCAAAATGAAGTTTTCATTAATATAATGAAATTATGCTGTCTTGTGCATTTATTAATACAGTTGATAACTTTACTCTATGATGGAAAAATTAAAATTAACAATTGTATTAAATTGTTGAAAATGGGTTTTTTTATGCAATAAATTAAGTTCAAAATTTGATTTTCACTCAGAATTATCTTTTTTTTTTTTTTTTTCTTAAATATAATTGTCTTGATGGGCAGTGATTAATTAACTATTTATGAGAATTGATGTTCAAAAAGAAAAGAAAACAAGGTTAAAATAAGGTCATTGGTTAAAAATATGTAAATTAACTTTTTGTTATTGAAAATTATTAAATAATTGATATAAAAATTTATTATATTTTGAATATTTCTTGTTTTGTACATAATTCTGTTTGTGTATACATATTATATAATCAATCATGTTAGAACTTTTAATAAATTCGATATACATATTTTGTTTAATCATTTATGTATATATATATATATATATTTCTGATGTGTTCAAGGTCAAACTTCAGTAATTTCCATCGTTTGGTTATTATGTATATTTCATTTATGTACTATATTAAATATCTTTAATTTCTTATTTGTTAAAATTCTTTTCATGTAGCTTTAGTCAACATGGATTTGAATTTAAGAGTCTTGATTGAACCCCGTGGGTTCATTCGAATAATTCAATTAGTAAGTTTTCATTGTCTTTTTATTTTTGATTCTTTGAAATCTATTATGTTTTGTTAGAAATATTAAGGTTCTTTTATGATATTTTTACATAATAATATTTAAACATTTCTGGGCCTACATTTTACCTACAATTTTGGACCAACTTGTTGGGATTCTAAATTTAAAGAAAACAATAGCATGCACGATTTGATTAAAAGCATGAAACATAGTAAAAAGTGTTCATAGAAATAAATCATGCAACTTCTTTGAAATAAGAAATAAATAAGATTAAGTCTAATAAAATTCAAGAAATCTTATTTATTTTTTAGGTAACTGAAACAAATCAGTTTTAAATGTTAAAATTAAATTCAACAGAAAACTCTTCATGATAATTGGTAAAGTTTCAAAATTTATAACATTAAAGCAATGCTTGGTTTTTATAAATTACAATTAAAACAGTTTCAAAACTAGTTTTATTATTTATTTTTTAATATCCCTGAAATTTATAATGTGAATTCTAACCTTCATGTTAAAATTATGAATGTTATATTTTATTAGGGACATATATAAGTAAAGTGTTGACCATGGAAGTTGACACAATTCCAGTTGAACTTACAATCATTTGTGTTGTCAAAATCCCTAATTCCATTCAAAATAATAATGAAGGAGCCCTATTAATAGTGAATCCAGTACTGTATAAATTCAACTCTATATGAATCTGAATGGCTATGATAATAACTGGTAGAAATTTTGTTCAAAAATAATAGCTAAACAAGCCTTTCGTGTGTTTGGCATCATATTAGGATATTAACAAGCAGAGGAGCAAAATGGGAAAAATTGTATTTGATTACCTACTTTCCATTATTGGCAGAATATAACAATGTTGGGCAACATTTTATAGTTTGGTTAAAATAGTCAATGGGATTTTACACAAGTATCCAATTTTGTTAATAAGGAGAAATAAGAAAAATAGAATGGGAAAATTGGAAATCTATGGGGGAAAAGTTAGTTCTTGCAAATTTTGTTGTGCATTAAAAAATATTTAGCAATGTTTTGTCAATTTTAAGTGATTAACCATGATATTCTATTGAACTAAAAAGTACTAATTTTTCTTGAATATCTTGCATTATTTTAATGGCTAATGAGATGAAATATATTATATGTATTAAAATGTTAAATAATTGAAACAACGATATGAAGAATTTTTTTTTTTAATTATTGTAATATTATGAACAAAATTTTATCTTTGGAAAGAAATGATTTCACAATTATGGTGGAAAAGTGAGAAAACAACTGTAATTAACAAATTATTCATATTTTGTGTAAATTTATTGATATTTTTTAATATGTAGGTTTAGTAATTTCATAATAATTTGTTTTGAGTATGAAAAACAGAAGAATGAGATAAAATTTCTAGGTTAAATGTAAGTTAATTATTGTTATGTGTAAAATTAGGAACAATTATATCTGAATGATTTTTATAGGTAATGTCTATATTTGCTTTTGCAACTACTGCTGGCTTTGAAACTGTTGCTACTATGGAAATTAAATGCAAAGATTATGAGAAGGATGTGCAGTACAAATTTGGATATCCTTTCAAGTAAGTGCTTTTTAATTTTCTCGTTAATCATAAAGTTTTGTTGGGTATGGTGTGTATTGAAAATATTATTGCCCTATTCTTTTTCTTGAATAATATATTAATATATTGTAACTATTCAGGTAATTGGTTTTTATTTAATATTATACTTGAAATGCTAGTAAATTTGCTCTTTAGTATTGTGAATATATGGGATAGTTATTTAAAAAAAATTTGACTTTTAAATTGAGATATGATTAATAAAGTGTTATTTAATGCAATATACTTTTGAACTTCCGGTATGAAGAAAATGAAATTTATTGCAGTAGTCTTTTTTTTTTTTTTTAGCATTTATATTTTCTTATTTGAAAGCATCAAAATATTCTGTTTTAATATTGAAATGTTATGATCACCAAATACAGTATAATGTTATCAGTTCATTGAAATAGTTTTAGTTGTATTAATAAGTTTTTGATTAGAATATTACTGTAATACTATATTTTTTATCTGAATTACATTCTAAGTAGTTGGATAATATTGAAATTTGAAAACATCTCTCCTTAAATATGCATTCTACTAAAACTTTATCTATTAATTTTAAATATGCATATTTAAGCAAGCAAGAATGTATTCTTTTTGATGTATGACCACATAAGTGCTAGCTGTTGCCAGAAATTTTCTTGGGAAGGAATGAGAATTATAATTTACAAATTAAATTACTATATCATTTTTTTCAAGTTCATAGTATTTCTTTCTATTGATTAATAAATCATATTAGATTTGATTTATATATCCTATAAAGTAATTAATTTTATTAGCTGATCAATGAGTTAAATTTGTTTGTTAAAGTTCAAATTGAAAGAAATTATTAAATTTTTTTTTACTTCAATGATAGGGCAATATATGTATGTATAGAATATCATGTAATTGGAATTTGAAAAAACAAGCCTTCAAAATAATATTCTTTAAAACTTTTACGGAAAACGAATTGATATGCAAGCAAAGACATAAAATTTGTTAGATAATTCTTATTAAAGGAATAAAACCTTCCTTAATAAAGATTTTTCCACCAATTTTAGCCTATAAAATATATATAAATAGGTAGCTTGATGTATGTGAATGACTATTTTATAACTATAATATATAACAGTGATAATAAACCTTTTCGAGAAGTGGGTCAAATTTTGTTCAATACCAGCCCTTGGGTCACTAAGTCAGTTGCATAACTTTAACAAAGGGGGAAGGGTGTGATTTAATACCAATAATTTCAAAACATTGAAAATTTATATTAACAGAAAAATGTGACTGTTAACATTAATTTTTTTTTTTTTTTTTTTTTTTTTTTTTTCATTTTTAAAATGCTCCAAAAAAAAAAAGCTTCCATTACTGTTATAAGAGCTTTACTTTTACAAGCAATGAGCAAAAACTAAATGTTGATGTGTAATTTTTTTGAATCAAGCAAGATTTGCAAATTGGTTTGCGAATGTATTTTCTTTTGTAAAATAATTTCTTTCTTCATCTATTGAAAAGTCAAGTTTTTGAATGCAACTTTTCAAAATATCTTTACATTTATGTGGATGAAGTGACCTTCTTATTACAAATTACACACACAGTCATTTTATTTTTTTCAATCACTTATATTTATCAAACCATTCTTTTTTATTGTCTGAAATTTGTGCAGTTTTTAATAATTTTTTTTAACCACCAACACAGGATTACAAACGAAAATTATTTAGAATGCTATAATTTTAGAAAATTTTTCTTTTTGACATTCTTGAGAAAATTCAGTAATAAAAAAAATTATTTAGTTGAATTATATTAAACACACACACACTTTTCGATATGTGTGTCAGGATTGTTAAAGAGTTTATTTAAATTCAGTACAAATGTCATTATTTTCGTGCTAAAAATAAAAACAAATTTCAAGTCATGATTAATTTAATGAAAACAAATATTTACTACATTATCTTTTTAAACTTAAAGAACATTGTTTTAAAGATAAATTCTTTTTGTTTCAAAAAGTTCTTTATATTGTGTAATTCAATAAGAATGAAGTTTTCTAAAAAAGTCTGTGGATACTCTCATATAAAATGGTAAACATTTAAATGAATTAAAATTTCATGTTGCATGAATTTTATTCAAAATTTAATTCATCCCTTTTTTTTTTATTTCACAAATATATTATTTTTAGTTTCCTTTAAAATTCATTCCAATTTGTTGTTGTTATAGCAGAAACAAATGATGAATTTTTCATAAGATTATATCTTATTCTCTCTCTTTTGGGTTTGTTACCTTAATCTGTTGAACATCTTCCTGTGATACATCTCTATCCTCTGCTATTAATAACTTTTCAAATATGTAAGGAATTAAAAAAAAATTAATTTCTTTCAAAATTCATTACACATTCTCCATCTACAATTTTGAAAGCATTCAATGTTTGCATGACAGTCATATGTTGATTTATTTTGGAGAAGTCTGGATTTGTTGCCCATGGTCTTGTAGCACATCTGGCCACCACCAGTAAAAAAAATGAAATTTGCATATTATTTAAAAATTTTTTTTTTTTAATTGAACTTTATAGTCATCCTCTTTTTAGTTTACACTGGTAAAATACTGGAAATTGTGAATGCAAAGATAATGCTTGTGCTTCGTATGCCTATGCTGGCATCTAAGTAGTAGTTTTGTTAATGATTTCAGAGACTGAATATCCTTTTTTATACTTGCTTCTATATGTTAATATTAAAATGAAAAGAATAGGATAAATACTCTTAAAAATTGCATTATTTACTATCCATAGAAATTTTATGGAAATTATATAATAAATCCAATGAAAAATAAAATTACTTTTATCTGTGCATCATGATCAATAAAATAAAGCAGTATGAGTACAATAACCTATTGGAATAAATATTAAAATTTCAAAATTTAAGAGATTTGTTAGAATAGATGAGAAGGAATTTATTGTGATGCATGAAATTGCAAAAAGGACTAGAAAAAATTATTTGAAAAATATGTTGAAACATAATTGATTGCTTGTGACAAATTTACAAATATGATTATATTTGTAATATAAAGTTGTATATTATCATATTAATTTTCAAGCATGTGGCTTTCTTTGAAGATTTGCTATAAGATGTAAGTAATTAATACTTAATTTTGAATTTTCTGTGATCACCAATGATTATGAACTTGTGAATTCCAGTTTAAGATTTACTTCTATTCGTATTGATAAGCATACCTATTTTAGAAATGGATTGAGATCTACTCAATGCGAATTTTAAATGAAGACTCATATTAATTGGAATGCTTGTTGTAAACATTATTATAATGAATACTAAATATTCTAGTAATTTTTTCAATTCCTGATTTCCTACATTTTATTATTTGAAGTCATTTTACTTTCTCATGAAAAATAAATTTAATCGGGAAAATGAGTGTGTTTTTCCTCTAAACAAAGAAATAAGTTTTAATTAAGATATAATTTGTAAAAATTTTATCTGTCGTTTGTAAATTTTCTTCTTTGGGCTATTGTTTAGATCTTTTTTATTAGTTATAACAAATAAAAAATTAGATCATGTTTATTCTAAAAGGATATTAAATATTTCAAATGCCAAGAATAATTAAGCTGTGAAATTAATATCACTACATTTTATTCCCATAATCATAATTCAACATGAGACATTCAATGTGAGATTCAAATTTAATGTATTGTCACAAAAATTTCTCCAAATGAGTATATGAGTGAAATGAGTCCAACACAGAGGATAATGGAAAATAACACTTTGTTCACAAATATTAAGGACAAGATGAACACATGTAGCAAAACTTGGACAGATTAGCAGCACAAACAAGAAACATAGCGCTTGAACATATTAGCAACAAAACAGCACTTGTAATAATAATCACAGTACTTTTAATAATATTCCATTCACCCAGCTTACTAGTTCGCACTACAGACAAATCTCCTCAGTAATACTTTGTATGGACTCTGGTATATACAGGCCGCTTCCCGCTAATTCACTTGGCCACGCTTTGACTTGGCCAATGTTAACTGCTTTGCTTCGATTTCATATCTCTCTGTATTTATAGCTCTTTTTGGCAGGTGTGACACCTCACGGAAAAAGTCCGTAATTTTCATCCTAATCAATATTTAAAAAATATTCCGGTATTAGTGAGAAATATTTTGTCGTCAAATCATCAAAATGGTTTCCAAATCTGTCACCAAGGTTGAGGGTAATTACTTAAGTTTTTCTTTGTATTCAACAAAATCTCTATGAATGTTTCTACTTCCCTTTAATAGTAACTTTGGAGGTAAACATCATTGCAGGTTTGGTACAATATATTTCGTTTGTATTATTCTTTTACATTTTTTTGGAAGTTCATTTTAATCTTTTTTTGTTTAATATTCTATTTTAAACTTTTCTTGTTTTTGTAGTGAGAAGAGGCATTGCTGACAAACTGTTGAATGGATGAAATTATCCATGCATTACAGATTTATTTACAACTTTGAAAATTGTGTTTAAAATTAAAAGGTTACATATCCAATTCTTGGTTATTGTTGCAATTTTCTTAGAAAAGCAATTGCCTACCATTTCTTAAAATTGCAACTGTTGTTAGTATTTTGTCCTTACTAAAGGAACATCTTTAGAGCGAATTGGTGAAGCAAAGCAAACTCATTTTATATTTGTTATTTTGTTTTGGTTGCCAACTGTACACATAGTAAAAGATTATTATGATTTCCTTTTTCTTTTGTCATGTGAATGTATGAGGGTTGTTCAATAAGTCCTTAGAAAATCCAAGAGGCAATGCTCATAGCATCAAGAATTGTTTGTTTTTAATTCGCATCATGACTTGCTAGACAGCTGTCCAAGTCACATTACTCATATTTGTGATCATGACACCTTTTGCACTTCAAAAATTCTTCATCATAATTTTTCCAGCTGATGAGATAATCCTCACCTCTTTTGGAGCAAATTCTCTGGAAGCAATTTTTGCTTGGTTTTTGGTGCATAATAATGAATTCAGGTGTCACTAAAGGTGATAATAAAAAATGTGGACAACTCAATGCAGTAGCAGTCTGATTTTGCTTTGGCAGCAAATGACTACCAAATGAATCAATTTCAAATTTGTATTGGTTCCTTTTTACAGTTGGCAGATTAAAGTAAAAGTTGTACTAATGATAAAAACAATTTACCTTAATGATGCCAACTGTCTTCAAATACAAATACTTTTTGAAGCATCCTTATAATAAAATTGCAAATTGTTATCTGTTAACTCTACAGGGGAAAAAGGTTAAGGAAAATTACTAATTTCATATTTATTAGACTATTTTTTTTTTTTTTTTTGATGACAGTGTTTCTTGCTAGTAATTTTTTTAAATTGGTTTTACAAAATAATATAATAGATGTTTCGTAAATTTATAAGTATTACCAAATTTTGTTATATTCATTTTTATAGACTTTGAATTGCTATATTCATTTTTATAGACTTTGAATTGCTATATTCATTTTTATAGACTTTGAAGTTAACACATATTTGGAAAAATGATAACCATTGTAAAGTTTGTCTAACTTAAATTATTTTTCAGCCATCCTATATTTCAATAGAAAATAGAAAATTAATGGATATTCACTCGAATTTGGCATACGGATTCTTTCCAATATGACTACTGTATGATATAAATAATATGATATAAATTCTGTTCCTTATTAAAAAAAAGTTTTGTTTTTAATAATGGTGAATAAGCATTGATTTCCCTTTTAAGCAATGAGATTGTTTTACTTTCTAAGATGGTACATAAAGTACAAGAAACAGTCATTTTTAAAATTAACACTCAAATTGTATAAAAATAATGAGATAGTGTTTACAGAACAGTAATCTTATACTGGGGATGACTCTAAATTTCCATTCAAGGAATGTAAGCAAATAAGATAATTTGTTTAAGATAAGAATGTTTCAACAATATAAAAAAGCTTAACTGAACCCCCAGTAAATTAGTAGTGTGTGTGATTTCCAATAATACAGTGGTAGTCATTCTTCCTGGTCCTGTATAGTTTGTTTGAAATTTCACGCAGAATAAAAATGCTAGCTGTCTTTTTTTTTTTTTTTTTTTAATTTTATAAAAATTAAATTTTTTTCCTTATTAAAAAAAAAAAAGTAAAATTTTTGAGGAGGGGTGTGGTTGAATTAGCGTTTTCACTTTTAACCAATCAAATTTTTTCACTTTCCTAGATGGTGTATAAAATACAAGAAACAGTCAATTTTAAAATTAAAGTAAGTCAAATTGAATAAAAATTACAAAATGATAACCTTGTACTAAATTTCCTATCAAGGAATGCTAGCAAATGAAGAGAGTTTGTTTAGCTTAAGTATGTTGCACAGTATAAAAGCTGAAATGAGTCCACAATAATTTGGTAGAGTGTGCTCTCTCCAATAGTGCAGTGATAGTTATTTTTCCTATCACTGTGTAAGTTGGGGTTCAGTTTTATCACGGAATGAAAATGCTAGTAGGTTTTTTTTCCTCATATAAAACTCTATCTTTTTTTAATAATGGGAAAATATAAATAAAAAATATGTCTGTATAACAAATTAATTGCACTTAATAAATTACTATGCTGATCTTCAATCCTGTTGTTTTATTAATACTTGCAAGGAAATAAACAACAAATATCTTAAATTTTTACTTTCACCTGAGTCTTTTGATTGTTTTTGGTACTTGTTATCATTTTTACCTTTTTTTCAACTTCCCGTCTAGATCCCAGTTTAATCTTGTTTGGCGCAGCATAGCCATGTCTGGCTCTTGCGCCAATAAACTTTACATTCACTCACTCACTCACTTGGTACTTGTTATTGTAAACTATCAATCTATAAGAATGAAATTTTTAATCCCTTCTTGCTCGGTGTCACATCTCACATGTTCGATATTTTTGTGCTCATATAGTCTGCCTTGCATGCTATGTGATGAAGAGAAATTTGCATTGTTGAAATTGAATTCATTGCTATTTACATGTATATTTAAATTTCTCGATTATTTTTGTGTTTCTGAATATTGCCAAGAGGTGGTGCAACTAGTCCTATTTTCTTCACGATTTTTGCAGTGAAATTTTCTCCCTTGAATGGAAATCATAAGTTTAACATTTCAAAATAGCTTTTATAATGGATTCAGAGAGTGGAGTCCAAGGACAGTAAATTGAATATCTCTCAGTTGGAAGATGATAGTTCTGATTTTATTGAGGGATAATATTTATGAGCAAATAGCAAAAGAGGTGAGTAATAATGGGATATACCTATGTATTGGAGATGTATGGATGTATAAGAACAAGATGTATCTGTTGAGAGTCTTCTTTTATAGAAAGGTAGACTTACTTGGAAACAGTACTTACATTTGATAAGAGGTTAGATTTGGTGTAAAGATATATAAAAAGTGTGTACTTTTGGTTGTCAATAATTTTTATAGGAAAAGGAACACTTTTTGATGATGAGTTTTTGAAGCCAGAATTTTCAAAATCTATGCTATGATTTTGACACTGATGAAGTCTTTACTACATAAGGGATACTGTGTAACACTGGATAATTAAAATCCTCATCCAATTTCAACTGATATGCTTGTTAATTACAAAACTGATTCTTGTGGGATGATCAATCTCCACACAAAAGGAGTTCCCAATTATATGAAAACTAAAAAACTCAAAATGACATTGTAGCATTTCAATATGGGAAAAAAGCTCTCATTTTGAAATGGAATGATAAAAAAAGATGCCTCTTATTTCAAATATTCATAATTCAGAGATGTGTACAGTGAAATCATCTACAGAAGAAAAGCTGAAATTAAAGATGACACCATAAGTGGCATTGATTGTTCCAACCAAAATTTGGCATCTTATGTCATTCCAAGGAAACATGGGGAAAAAGTATTACTAAAAAATATTTATTCATTTATATTTGATTGATGTATTTAAATTCTTATGTCCTATAAGAGAAACTCAGCTTCAGTTTCAATTAGATTCGGTGAATTAAATGGTTATCAAGTACCACTTGAAATTAGTGAGCAGGCAAATGAGGTAAGCCATCATTCAAAGCACTACTCTGACTAACTGATAAACATTTTGTAAAATTTATTCCACCATCTAAAAAAAAAAAAAAAAGACAAACCAGCAAGAAAATGCACTATCTGTTGCAGAAAACAACACATTAAGGAAAAAGGATAAGAAAGGAAATAAGATACTATTGTACTATTGTATGAAGTGTGATGTCAGATTTTGTGCTGTTCTATGTTTTGAAATTTTTCACACACAGCATGATATCTGTTAGAATTTTTATTAAAAATTAATTATTCAAGATATTTTTGATATTCATAACCAAATTTTTTTGACTAAGTAAACAAAAAAATTATATGTAATAAAAGAGAGAGAGAAGAGCGATTTAGGTTTTGTGATAAATGTTCTTTTTATGATCTTGAATCCATGGTAACTGATTGTAAAACTGTTTTAACAGAAAGGTTGGAAAACCATTTTCCAAAACATCATTTTATATAATTTTAATAGTTATTTTTCTTTTGGTCTTTTTCTTAAACACCTCAAAAGTAATAGAGTTAATAGATATAGTATCAGAGTGTGTATTTTTTAAAAAATTGCATTTAATGCATTAAAAATGCATTTAAAACTGGAGATGAGTGGATGGGATATAACATATTTATCCACTAGTAGGTCCAGCAAAGACTGCTTACTGGCAAAAATATTTTGCATTTTCTAATTTAGGATTGAACATATATTAATTTTCTGCAGTAAATATTAAAAAGCTTTTTGGGAGTGGGAAATTTGAAATAAATCCAACCAAGAAGGGGTTTAAGGAATTTCACTTCTTATTTAAAAAGTATTATGCATTAAAATGTATCTATATTATAAGAAGGAAGAGGTTATGTGTGGTTGGGGGATCGTAGTGCAAAAATGGTAAGACCCAGATGCATGCAATTTGGTATGCTGAAACTATGAATCATAATGTTGTGCACCTCAAAACGATTATTTTTCTTTCGAAATTAGCTTTAGATTTTTTTTAAAAATTCATTGTTTTGGCTATTTTTTGGTATACTTTATGGCCTAACTCTTGAGCAAAATGTTTTTGAACAAATTTTAAACATTCAAAGTTTTAAGAATCTTTTAAAATTGCTCCAAAAAATATAAATTTCTCATATTCTTAAAATCTTTCCATCAAGAAATTTATCTAAACGACATGGTATATATATGGTATACTGGATGAACATTTTTTTTTTTGAAAAAAAAAAAAATATATAAGGGTGTAGCGTGTGGCATGAGTGCGTGGAATCTTTTGAATGAAGGTTAGAAGGTTTGAAGAACATTGTTCTTTTATTGGGTTCACTTCACAGCATGCGGATATACATCACAATAATATTTATAAGGGGTATATGTAAGACATGTACACAACATGCAACATACATACTCATGCAACTACATATTACTAGAGGTTGGTTAGAAGTCTCTCTTTCTCAATGTTTCCACAGGTGGCATTAGCAGCCCAGTTAAAGTTACAGTCATGGTGGCTGTTACAAGGGGATTTTTTTCAAATTTTTCACTTGCAACAATAAAATATTTATTCAAGTGTCAGGTGCAACACTTTGTACTTGTGAATTAGGTGCCATGAGAAAAATAAATAACAGGCATTGTCCATTGTTAAAATACATACACAATTAAGATGGGCAAGCTTCTACTTGTAAAGTGCCTTTGGAATTATAGTAAAATTAGTCTTGTCATGTGATTCGTAGAAAGGTACCAGAGGATTATGTGAATATTGATTCCTAATTACCATATTTGATTAAACTCTTTATTGTTCCATATGAGAAAAGTTTTAATATTTTTATTTTTATCTTTTAAATTGAAATTAAAGGGGCTGAAAAGGGAAGTAATTATTGCTGATGTATGTAAAAAGAAATTAATACCTTTGTTATGTGCTGAAATTATTTTAGCTTTTATGAGAGGGTTTTCATTGTTTAAAATGTCTATTGCAAAATTTTCTTGCAAGCTAAGTTTTGTCCATTTTTTTATTGGTGGTACTTTAGAGCCAAATTCTGAATGAACCATGAGGAATTAGTTATTAATGTAAGTGATTTGTTTTGTAAAATTTGAATTTTTTTTAGCTGTGTTGTAAGTACTTGTATATACATGTTTGAAGCATAAATATTAATTGGTTTTATAATTTGTATGTATAGTAGGATTTTATTTGGAAGGTGAAATAGGAATGATGACCCATGAAGGGGATGCACTTGTGTGTTTTTGCCCAAAATTTGTGTATGATGTGTTTGATGTGTTTGATATGTTTTATGTTATGTAGTATTGGAATCCTGGATGGGGCCACGGTAGCCTAGTGGTCAAGGTCATGGACTAGCGCCCGGCGGTTTTCGTTCAGTCGCGGGTTCGATCCTTGGCCGCCAAAGATCCGTCGTGTAACCGGGGCTGATGCACGTTAAATCTGTTCAGGGCCCAAAGACCTCCCGTAGGCATGGTGTGGATGTTAGGAGAGGAGGGTGCAAGCTCAGGTGTCGTCCTCGTCGCTTGACCGTAGTTCAAAATTACGAGGTCCGTCGCCAATAGCCCTCACTTCTAGTGCGACGTTAATAAAAACTAAACTAAAAACTTGGAATTCTGGATCATCCCATTGTATTTTTTTTACAATCATAAGAAATTATATTGTAAATAGGTTTCAGTTATCTGGAGGAGGGAGGGAGAGAACTGCATTTGCTGAATATTATAGTTTGTGTGTGTTAATAAAGCAATTTGCTAGTGGACCAGCCCATTCACTAATTTATTTAAGTGATTTTGTAAATTGTATCTCTCTTCAAAATAGAGATAAGCTTGGAACTGTATATATATTTTTAATTACATTACCGGTTAAACAGTTTACTGGATTATGTGGGATATTGTGCAACAAAAACTATTATCCTTATTATTATTTAAAAATATTTATCCTGAGACAGGTAAATATCTTCAATATATACAGTATTTCATCTTCTGTAAGAAAAAAGCTCCTAACATATTTTTTTTGGTTATTGTTTTGTCCTGAAGTTCCTGAAAATTATAGTGCATTTTAGAACAATTTTGCGTATATTCCAAAGATTATTTCTATGAGATATATATCTATCACAGGTTAACAGAACATTTCTACATCATTTCTTTAGTTACTACAACAAATTACATTAATCTGTAAACTAAATTTTGTTCAAAGGCCTGGGGTAATGATCATTTTGGTTAGAATTTTTTTTTATCGTTGTTCTAAAGAATATAATAATCTTTTCTTGGGATGTTCTCTCAAAATTTAAAAAAGTTTTTGCTGAAATAAAACACATTAATTTTTTTTTTCTTTTTTTTTTTTCTAATTTTTATGGTAGCTATTAGTGTCTATATCTTCTGAGCTGACCCTGTGGATATATACTTTGGATTCCATTCCAATGTTGCAAGTTAATTGTTATAATTTGTTCTTTCCATAAAACTTGAGTGTTTTGGAATTCAAAGTAAAATCAACTGTTAATTATGTGTGTGTGTGTGTATGTATATATATATATATATATATATATACATATATGTAATGAGATTGTATGAAAATCTTGCACACTACTTTTGGTAATTTTGTAGCATAGATAAGAATTGAATGTGTTAAACAAAATTGGCAGTCTTGTTTGATTATGTCAATTCAACTTATTGCTTGTAAAATACAGGTAACTAGTGTTTTTACCATGAAGTAAGAATTTGTATGATGAGTTATTCCATTATCACAAAAGAAGCATTTTACCTGCATTTGGTGCAATATGTTGACTTTTTGGTAGAAGCTGTAGCTATTATGGAAAAATTTTAGAAATTGAGGTTAACTATTTCATTAAATAATTCATTAATAATTGGAATCAGTATATTTTTGTCTTGGAAATTTAATTCATTTGTGCAGAAGATACGCGGAAGAATGAGCCAATAAGAATTTTTGTCCTTCACTAAGAACGATTGCTGCTATATTATACATAGTTCTGACATATTTAACACTTGCCTTGTAGCTGGTCTGATGCATATTAAATCTATTGAAGCACCATTTTATTATTTTGGTGTGGGGGAAGTTAGGGGAATGAAGTACCAACTTAGATGTTCTCATCACTTGATCATAGCTCAAAATTTTTTGTTTGATCTTTAATAGCCCTCGAGTTGCTTCCTAGTGCAACAATAATTAATCAATTTGGTGCATAACATGTCATGTAACATCACAGTTTATCTTTCATACCAACACTTTTTTAAATGATTTTTTGGAGATTGTTATATTCATTTATTTATTTGTTCTTTTTTTGAATGAAGCATCGCAAAAAAATACTCTATCAAAAATTAAATTTTAGTTATTACAATTCGATATATTCTGTTAATGAAATGCTAGTGATTTGGCTGTGAAATCCGGACTGGTTTCCTATCAGGTTTAAATTTTTATATTTTACTTTGCTATGTTATCTGCTGAATCATTCCCTTTGGACATGGAGATTAATTGTACAAGCATATTGCAAAACTTGCTGAAAAGGGAAGGAAGTGGCTTCAACTATTAAAGTTCGTTTCTGGTAGGGATTTGCTTATCAACTCTTAGAATGACATGCACTGCACTTTTTTGGCCTATTCTGGAGTATGGCTATCAAATCTATCAAGTGGCCTCTCAAATGAATCTTAACAAATTGGAAAGAGTATAACTTAGCGCAGCTCGCATAATAATTGGTCTCTGAAGCTGCTGTCCCAAAGCTATTGTACTGTTTGAGGCCAACCTACAGTCTTAGTCATTGAAAAGACAAATTAATTCTATGCAATATATTGCTAATTAAAAAGTTTCGGGTCATTTATAGAACATCAAAATTTGTTCTGCAGTGGACAAGCTACTAGAAACTGAAAAAAGACAGCCTGATTGGTGTTATGTGGAAAAGAGATTTTTTTCGATTTTAATGTCAAACCATGTATTCCTTTTAGCTGCTTGACACCATCTACTTCTTTGGATAAAGTTAGTTTTAATGACCAATTATTGACAAGTGCATATAAACACACTCAACACCCAGAAATAATGAGACAATTATCACTGGAAGTAATCAACAATATCCCTTCTTGGAGCACTGATACTTTATACTGAAGGGAGTAAATTGGATTCCGGTAGGACAGGTAGTGGCGTCTATGCTAAATCCAAGGAGGATTTGGTTTTTCATTTCAGATTTTTCTACCCAAACAGCTGTTCAGTTTTCCATTCAGAACTTCTTGCAATCAGAAAAGCCTTAAATTTTGCCCTCAGTTTTGGAACTAACGACATCTATATTTTGATGGAGAGCTAGAGTTCAATCCAATATTTAAAAAATTGGCAGAAAATTTTAGAAAAAACCGGTCAAGAAATTATTTTTAAAATTGTTAAACTTTCACAGAATAGCAGAGTTTGCATTCAATGGATCCCTTCCCATGTTGGAGTCTTCGGCAATGAGTTGGCAGGTTTACTTGTGAAAGAGGGAATTGCACTTCCTTCTGCCACCTCTAATGAACTCTTCAAGTTCGAAATATTTCTACCTACAGGGCAAAAACAAATTCTACTTGGAGAGTCCCTCCCGCTTACGATTGGTATGATAGAAACCGTCCTAGTCTGTCTTTACAGTCTAAATGTACAAGATCTGCACAGATAGCACTGGCCAGTTTGCGTACTGACCACATCAAAAGCTTGAAATTCATTGACAAAGAAAAGACTTATTCATCTTGTCTTTGTTTCTGTCTTGCTTTTCTTGCTCGTCTCATTGACTGTATTGGTGCCTCTCTGAGGCAACTGTGGAGTAAGGGGGGAAATGGACTTATGGTATTGTTAGAGCGACATGGTGTCATGGACCCGGTATAGGGTTTTTGCACCAGGGGGACATGAAACAACCACATCATTCTTTTATTAGAGGCCCTTTTATAGTTCTCAGAAAATTATGTAGACTATTAAATTCTCTCATTTAAAAAACTATTTTTAATTTTTGAGTATGGTATTTTTAACCAGGTTGCCCTCATTAAAAAATTTTATGTTTCCTTACTGGATTATTGAGATTTACTAAAAAAAAAATCATTCGTACAATGTAAGGGCATTTCATGTATTTATAAATTTATCTAAAAAATTAATATCAATTATGGACCTAACTTTGAAGGTTATTAGTTCAAGAATTGTATTAGAAAATTTGAATTAAAAGTAAAACTGATTTTAAGAGTGCTGAATGCATGCATTGCCATTATTAAGAAAAAAAATTTAAAAAAAAAAAAAAAAAAAACCCTAATGTTCTGGAATTTCTATCAGGAATTATAAAACTGTTAAGATAAATCATTTGAATTGAAGATTATATGAGTGATTAAAGTTTTGAGATGAGGATATGAGTAACTAAAGTTCAAAGTAAAAATTTTCTGTGTGAAATTAATTACAGTAATTTCTGCTGCGTATGAAACACAAGCTCAGTAATGCTTAAAAGATTAGGGGAATATGATTTTATGATATGCATATGATTTTTATGTAGTTAAGAATAGGTGTTATATTTTAAAATTATAATGGAAGAAGTAATTTTATATTGCAAATGAATGAATAAGCAAACAATGATTTTATAATATTGTTGACATTTTTTTTTATTTGAGTGAAAATGAAATTATTTATTTTTAAATTTATAGCTAAAGTTTCTTTTTATTTATATTTTTAATAAATGTTAGAATGCTGGAATTTTATAAATTAAAAAAAGTATATATGTAAGTTAAGAATAGTATGAAATAAATATTTCTGTGAAATCTGTTTTATTGTTATATATAAAATGTTGTTTTATCATATTTAGTTTTTTTAATATTTCATAAAGTATTCAAATATCCTAAGACTATTTACTGTTAAAATATAAATGACTAATTCACTTCTATTAAAAAATTTCCAAAAAATATGTATCAACCGCATTGAATATTTTCTTATTGTTTTATGAAAAATTTATAAGATTGGTCCATTTAACTTGAATTCTGTTGTGTTATTTAATTTAATTTTAAATAATTTTTATAATTTTTGAATATGGTTTTAGAAGTGTGAAAGAAATTTCTAAGTAATAAATGTGCTGCATTTTAGTAGTTCTGCTCCCAAAATAAAACTATTTGGTTACACATTTATTAATTTATTTTGCTTTTTGATGAAGAGTGATGATATTTCAAATTTCATTTAATAAAAATATTGTTTGAAATTATTTAAATTTTATAAGTCAATCTAAATATATTTTCAACCACATGTAATAATATTTCTGAATATTCCTTTTATGATTTCAAAAGTATCATTAATTTTAATGGAATTCTATAATTCTTTACAGACTTGGAAAAGCAGAGCTTCGGGTGCCTGATAAGTGTGGAAACACTTCTGATATTTCTTATAAAACTTACACATTTCCTTTCGACTTCTCCAGTAATGCAGAATTCTTTGTGGCTTCTGGAGTTCTAACTCTGATGTATACCACTGGAATTATTTTCATCTATGTGTTCATGCATCGCTTGTATTCAACCAATCCGATGACACCTGTAGTTGTAAGTATTTTTATATATTGATAACTTTTTTTTTGTCAAGATATTGAACTATAATAATTTGATTTTATAAGCTTGTAAAAAAATTGAATGAGTTTTTGTTATATTTATTTATTAGAGTTGAATTATCTTGAAATATTTATCAGTTATGAAAAATGAAGTATAATAACATATGAGTGGATTCTGATAAAAGTATTTTTCTACAGCCATTAGATAAGTGAATTAATATACTAAATGTTGATTTCTTTTATTTGAATTTAGAGGAAAGAAAAATATTTTTAAAGATTTTATCTTTTGAGACTTATTTTTAATGTAAAGGTAAAAAATAATCTATTTAATAAATAATTTATTTGATCAATTTTTTTAGAAAATATCTTGTTGAAAAATGTGAATTGTATCATTTTAAAAGTTGTGTACTAATGTTTTTTTTTTTTAAAATATTCTTTCAACATGCTGTTAATTTTCATTTGATATCTCACTCAGGATCTCTTGGGTAGTGGAGTACTCTCTGTCTTTTGGTTTGCTGGATCATGTGCTTGGGCTCAAGGTGTATCTGACGTGAAATACTATACCAACCCGGCTAATCTTTTCCATGATATTGAAATCTGCATGGATGGTCCGCAAACTTGCCGTACTGTATCACCTGGAAATTTCGCCTCCCTAAATGTATCTTTGGTATGTTTTTAACAATGCATGTAAAATTTTAAAACTGGGATTATGTTTTTCAGGAATGAAAAGTTGTTAAATTAAATGGGGTGTAAAAATGAAATGCCTTTTAAAAATTTTATGAATATGAAACACTTCTTAATTTATCATTAAGATTAAATAGTATTATTTTCAAACAAGGTGATTTAAGTGATTCAGTGAAGAGGAAAGTACAAAAAATTAACATAATCAATGCATGTCAAATAAATTTTGTATTTATTTGAATATTTTTCTCCCATGCTCATATCTGTTTTTTAAAAATGATTGTTGAGAAATATCTGGATCTTAATTAGCTTGTCAGAACTATATTTGTATACAGTTTTACAAAAATATAAATAAGGAACTAGAAATTTTATTTGCATGTTTAAAGGTGATTTAATCGTAAGTTATTCAAAGATAATTACATGCACAGCCATCAAAATAAATGGGACATTCTTAATAATTTTTGCTATTGAAGTTGGATAAAATTGGTATCATTCTTTATGGATCAAAGGGAAATAATAATAATGGATTAATTTATTTAATTAACATAGTTATATACAAGGGTCATTCAATAAATCCTTTGAAATTCTAAGAGATGATGCTTAGGACATCGAAGATAGTTTGTTTTTTGCAAGCATCATGACTCACTAGCCAGCTGTCTAAGTCTCAGTTACTCTTATTCATGATAATGGCACCTTTCGCACCTCAAGAACTCTTCATCATAACTTTTCTGGCTGATGAGACCATCCTCATAATCCTGATCACCTTTTTTGGAAGATTCACCAGAAGCAATCCAACATTTTGATTTTTATTTCATTTCCAGTGCATAATGATGAATCCAAGACTTATTGCCAGTGATAACTCGACACAAAATGACATCGACAATTCGACTTCGAAGCAATTAAATTTTGATTTGAAAGTAAATGACTACCAGATCAAAACTTACTTATGAATTAATGTCAAATTTATTTTGGCTCCTTTTAACAGATGGCAGCTCCCAGTGGTAACAACAATTTTATAATGTCACCTGTCTTCGATTACAAGTACTTTTTCAACTGCTCTCATAATTAACTTATAAAAAATATCCATAATAGAATCTGATTCCTCCCTCCCAGAATTGAGTAGTGAATAGTCCAAAATTGAGAACCTATTTGAACTAAATTTCATTCATATCTCCTAATTGATTTTTGATATATATTGTAGATAACCATTAGGGATTATGTACTAGTTTACTTCAAGCAAACTATTTATGATATTTTCCCTTTTTTTTTTATCATCACATAAAAGGATCTCTCAGTAAATATTATACAAAAGTATACAGCTCTCTTAAACTCTGCGATTTCCAACTGTAATTTGAATCTGAATTTTTTTTTCCTTCTGAGCAATTGGAGGAAACTGCATGAAATTTTGAATGCAAGCATTTAATGAAACTAGGTATTCAAACATTTGAAAAGTTTGCAGTTTATTTTTTTTAACTGTTAATAATTCATGTTTTTATTATTACTTTTTTTCCACTGTTTTCAATATTTTCAGAAGTGAAAAATAACTTTCTCTAATCTGGTATAAAAAGCATTTGAAATGGCGAGTCTCGTTTTTTATGACTGGACATTTTATCTTAATTTTAACTAAGGGCCGCGGTAGCCTAGTGGTCAAGGTCGTGGACTAGCGGCCGGCGGTTTTCGTTTTGTCGCGGGTTCGATACTTGCTGCCAAAGACCCGCCGTGTAGTCGGGGCTGATGCACATTAAATCTGTTCGGGGTCCAAAGTCCTCCCGTTGGCGTGGTGTGGATGTTAGGAGGGGGTGTCAGCTCAGGTGTCATCCTCGTCACTTGACCGTGGTTCAAAATTACGAGGTCCGTCGCCAATAGCCCTCGTGTTGCTTCTAGTGCGACGTTAATAAAAACTAAACCAAACTTAATTTTAACTAAAAGCTTAGAAAGAGATATATAAATTATTACTTTTGTGCACTTCTGAAATGAAATAACATATTTTCAAATTTGTTCAAGATATGAAAGTTAATTCCTTATTAAAAAAAAAATGGTAAAATTTCTGTTTTAAAACTTTTGTTTTTTATATTTTACTATCCTTGAAGTCATATTCATAATATATTGTTCAATATGAATTGAATAGTTGCATAAAATATGCATATTCTATGACAATTAGGTAATTAAAGCATCTTTTATAATGATTTGTATATTTTTAAAGATAATTAACCTTCCATTTGCATCCAAAAGGCAGATCAGTAAAATAATAATAAATAAATAAACTAGTATATATTTCTTGTGATATAGAATTTTATATACATGCACATCCATATACTGAATTCTTGATTTTTTCCCCATTCCTTACAAGATCTTTGGATTTGCCAATTGTATGCTCTGGATTTCAAGTCTGTGGTTTGTTTACAAGGAGACAAGTTTCCATCAGCAAATTCAACCACCTGCAATGCTACCTCAAATGGGTCAGCAGCAAGCTCCGCCAATGCAAGACCAGGACCTTGGGAACAAGATGGGTGGGCAATATGAGTACTAAGTTAGAAACGGTTTTCCACTTACTTTTCTGTAATACACCAAAAGCAGTTAAACTGCTACTTTGCTTTTAATTTTAATTTTTTTATTCCTCTGTTGCTCTTGCAAATGTTATTTTGCATTTATGTCTGATTACTGCTGTGGATCAATTATTTTTTAATTCAAAAGTGTCATTAATTTTTAATCTAGTCATTGTTTGCAAACAAGTGCTCATTTTTATATAGTGTCGAAATTGCATATGTGAATTATGCTTGTGAGATTTATTTTCAATTAAGTAATTGTTCTTGTAAAAAAATTGTTTTGTATGCTACATGCAATTATTTGAAAATGTTACTGTTGTACCTGTTATTTGTTACTTATATATTTTGTTAGGATCTGATTAGTATGCATTTATTTTTGTTAATTTTTTATTATTGTTTTGAAATCGTTTTCCTCTTTCCTTGTATTTTTAACATTAATTTAAAGGATCCACTGTTTTATATTAGTATCTATATATTTTTGTATTAACTTTAATTCTCAAAAAATAATTCTTTAAATAGGAAATTGATCTTTGTATTTAATGAAATAAAAATGTATAATAAAATCCATCCCAGAAACTAAAAACAATATCTTTAAAAATTCTCTTTAATTTCTTTTTGTCCACCAAAATATAATAGTATCTTATTGATTTTAGTTTTAGTGTTGAAGCATTTCAGTTTAAAATTTTCTTACTGATTTAGTATTTTTCCAAATTAGAAATTTTTTACTCTTCGAGATTATTAACTGTTGAATAAGATTTTTCATAATCAAAACTGTTAATTAAGATCAAAATTCACTGGATCTTTGCAAGTAATTAGTTAGTAAACGATTTGTCTCTCTCATTTGTTTTTTCACCTTTTTTTCTTTGAAAGTAGCTATTATTTGTAACAAAATCATTTTTGTGGCATGTTAAATGACAAAATTTTCTGTGAAAAATTAATTTATCATACTATTTTATATTGTTGCATATTTAACATAAATGTTTTTCTTTTTTCAAAACATCCTGTTTTTATTTGTGGAAAACAAGTATAAGAATATTTTTTTCCTTAGTCAGATAGTTATAGTGTAATTGTAAGCTGAGTGTCTAGTCAATAATATCAAATGCTTCTAAATGTAGCCAAATGAAAATCAGTCTACTTAATTTGAAAGTTTTGATTGCAAAATTTATTTCTTGTTTTTAAATTTACATTTTATCAAAAATTTTAAATGATTTTCATATTTCAAATGTGTTTTAGAATTTTTCATAGAATTTTCTTAGATTTTCATAAATTATGTGATATTTTTACTTAGGCTCTGAAAAAATATAATTTTTTAAAATTATTTCATATTGTGAAATAATTTTGCTTCTGAAAAATGCGTAATATGGATAACTGTTTTCATAAACAGTTAAATTCTCCCTTTTTTTTTTTTGCTATAAATATTATTTGAAATAATTTATTTTTATATCAGATGGTTCATTTGTCATATTAAATGAAATTGAAGATATAATTATTGTGACAAAGTAAAACAAGTACAGTTTCTCATTCTGTTAATCACTGAAATTTTTATTTGAATAATTATTTTTGTTAGGAATCCAAAGATCTGTCATGTTTATTGATTTAAATTCCCATCTTGTTTCCTTGAATTTACATTAAATTGACTTTTTGATCAAAAAAAATTCCGAAAAATCTGTAAATAAATATAATTATATTATATATAATTAAAAATTTCCAAGCTATATTATTTTCTAAGTATCTATATGGCAAATAATTTTGCATATAATACTTTATTTCAATTTTTAATGGCTATTTTTTTAAAAGATCCTTAAATTTTTTGTAACTGTATTTTTAAAGGCAATTCTTAACATCTCATCACTTTTTTAACCTTTCATTTAATACTTTATACATTTTTGTTTAAAACTTAAAATGGAAATTACTCTTATAATTTACTTTTTGAATTATGATTATTGATAGTATTTGATTATTTTATTAAGATCTGTTGTACAAAATTGAATGTATACTGTTTTGAATACCTTTTCTAAAGTTCCTTGTAAAAAAAATGAAGTCCAAATTACAAGCATCTGGAGAAAAACTGTCTGAGTGTTTTTAGAAGTGCGAATTAATTCTCTTGTATATCACTACTGTTAATCCAAATATATATTAGTTTTAAGCATCATTTCAGTCCAATGCTTTATTCATTTTTGTGAATGTTTAAAGTTTTTATTAAACAAATAGTGATCAACATTCACATTGTTCCATATCAAGAATCAGATAATCAATAAATTATTATTCTCTCTAATGAATTATTTTGATAGAGAGAGTTATATATATGCTATATATATACATTTACGTACACATATACACAACAATTGATGCATTATTTTAAAAAATTGTTACATAAAATTGCATTGTATTGTGAACTATTATATATTGACTTCCATTCTTCTCTGAAACTACTATATACTGACTTCCAATCTTCTATCCTTATTTCAGATACGGGTATGAAATTCATTTAAATTATAATTTTCTGTGAAAGGTAAAATACTTGGTAAGAGTATGAAGTGTGTTAGGCCTATATATACATGCCAAATACTGCTTAAAGAACATTGATAGTTGAAATTTAATGAAAACATGCAAATTTCCAGTTTAAAGTGGTATAATGTTGATGTAAATTTTTTTAAAAATATTTTTGCTAATTTTATGGTCGCAATGGATGCCTAAATAAAATAATAATCAAATTGTTAAATATATCAATATAAAATATTAATTAAATTAAGTTCTGTTGCAAGTTGAGACTATTTAATGCTTTTTTTTAAAGAAATTCTGTGTATGCCATGTATGTTACATTTTTGAAGCATTTATTTTATGAAAAGTGTCTTTAAAAAAAACTTTCATTTTTATTCTATTTTAAACATATTTCACTTTTATTTTTATCTTATTCTTATTTTTAAATTGTTTTAAAGCAATTGTTCTTTCTCGTGTCATTGTACTGGTTAATTGATTGTATACTGTCAGTGTTAAATATTGAGTGTTACTGAATAGATTTGATGTTTTTTATTGTTAAAAATTGATTTTAATTAAAATTTAGTTAATAGATCTGGTATTTTTGAATTTACAATGTGATACATAAAATGTTGTGTGTGGTTTAAATGACACTGCAGTAATCATGTAGTTGTTATAATTAAACAATTGTTATTTTTAACATTTTGTTGATTTATAAGTATTAAATCGTATTTTTATTTAAAGTTATTACTGAAAGATACTTATATATCTTTGTTACATTGCACTTGGATTCTTATCAACTTGACTTAAATGAATATGTGTTAATGCATAAAATGTAAGCCCAGAGCTAGTTATGTGGTAGTTTGAAATAGATGTTCATGCCCTTCACTGTGGATTAAATTTCTGCACAAATTGAGAGAGAAAAGCAGCTTTTAAGCAGCTGAGCAAATTTAAGAATATCTTCTTACTATGATAAAGCACAATTATTTGTAAAGTATAGTGTATAGTTACTTTTTGTATAACTACACTATTTTTCTTGTTTATTAAAGCTTATGAAAGTGTAAATTTTTTTGTATGTGCTGTTACTGTTTATAAAATGAGAGTGGCACTAAAAGTATTCTATGTTTTGCATTCTGTCTAAAACATTTTTCTCTGTGCAATTTCACAATATAAGTTTTCAAGGTATTGAAAGTATAAAATCTACAGAATCACATTAATGCTTCAAAGGCCATGTATCGAAATTAATAGTTGATTGTCATAGAAGAGATATTTTGCAGAATAATTTGTTAGTTTTGGGGGAAAAAACCCATTTCTCTGCAAGATTTTGATTAAAATGACAAAAAAGGATTTTTATTGGTGCGTAATTTTACAAATGATATCTTCAAATTTAAAACATTATTTCAAATTCAATATATGGTTTTGTATTAAATTTTATCATGTCAAAGTATAAAGTATTGAGAACTTTAATTTGCATCTGACTCATATTTTTTTTAAAATTCTTTTCTCATTTTGCTTTCATTCATTTAAAGAAGCTAGAAATGAACTTATAGAACTAGATTGTTGATTTCACAATAGAATAAATTTTATTAACGTATGCATATACTTTACTTCTATGAATCATTATTCAATGTAGTTACTTTGAATCTCGTTTAGACATCTTTATTTTAGAAAAAATTTTGATGCCAAACTTTCATTTTTGTTGTCTGTAATTATGGAAGTAAAGTAGATTAATCAAGTTTTGACTTCATAGAGAAAAATGTTAGTTTGGATCATATAATAAATTTGTCATGATTGTTCACAATGGCATTTTTTAAAATATTTAGGTGCAGAACATAGGAGCCTTTATTGTACATTTGAATACTTAATAACTAAATGTGTGATCATGTTCCATTGTTGGTACTAATTAAGCATGCTGTTGCCTAGTATTGAATTGCATGGTAGATTTGATGCCAATTATTATAGAATTTGGAGGAAGTAATCATTTTTTTGTCTCAGTAATTATCCAGATAATGAACATACTTGGTGAATACAAGTCTCTTATTACTTGTAACTTATGTTTATTGATATATAGGAAGCTATGCTTGTTTTAACATCACTTGTACAATCATGGAACTTTTCATGTAGAATTGCCGAATCTACTAATCTAGAAATGATTGATGTTCTAAACAGTGTTTGGAGCATAAGTAGTTATGCTAACTGTACATCTGTGTCATTTATTTCTAAGATTCTTCTATCAGTACTGCCAGTTGTTGGGAGAGAAAAAAAAGTCTAGTGTGATGTAAATTTATTTGCATTTTATTTTGTGGTTTTGAACTAAAGAAAAATTTCTTACTATGCAGAAATTTTTTATTCAGTTTTATAGACTTGTAAGTGTGTTATGTTTTTGAAAAGAGAGAATAAATTTTTTTGACTAAAATTTTCTTTTTAAGTTTCTATGTTTTTAAGTTTTATGATGGGACCAATTACAGAAGCATTTTTTTAGATTTTTTACTATTGATAATATTCAATTTTCAGTTACAAATGTAACTTTACAAAATTATTATTGTTTATACGTAAAATTTAGCAATAATTTCTCATTTAACTTTATTTTGTGTCCATGAAAGTGACATATTTTCTTTTTAGTTATTAAATTAATGTGTCTCAGTTTTAATGTTCAATTCTTTATACGTAATTTAACCAAACAAAAAGATCAAAATTTGTATTTAACAAACATTAACATATAAATTACATATTAAATTTCTAATTTTATTTAAAGTTATTTTCATTTATGTATTTTAATACACATATTTAAAAAAAGTACGTTTAATACATTTTTTCTAACATGATATATGTAATATTACAGTTCAGATGTTATATGAAAAAAGTGCCAATTTTCAGGTTTAACAGTGCTCCTTTGTTATAAAGTTTTCATTAATTTTTTAAATCTTAATTTTACTTTTGTTTTCTTCATTACAGCAATAGTAAATTTGAAATTTGATTAAAACAATTTATAAAAAATTTATTCTAAAAGTAAGATTAATACAAGATTTTTCGTAATATTTTTGTCTGACTTCATATTTCCTTGTATTCTGTTAATACTCTTTTTGGTATAACCAGGAAGCACTGTTTCCATTATTTTTTTAAATTAGATCTTAAAATGTATTATTGATATATGTAGTGTTAAATAAACGTAGGAGCTGAGAGTATTGTATGAAAAAAGATGTTTGATATTTAAGTGTAATTTTTACTTGTATAATTTTTTTTAAAAAAATTATGATTGCTAATGAGTACATTTTCTTTTTGGATAATGGTTTACAATTAAATTGCACTTATCTTCTTACTCAAAATTTAAATCCTTTTTCTATGTCTTCGTCTTCCAGCGAGCAAAGCATGTCACCTTTGTTATAGTGAGGCTTGCTGTAGCTTGCAAAATATCAAACATATCATTCAAATCCATGTTAGGCTGTAAAGGAAGTGGTCATATCACAATAGAATTAGTGGTCAATAAAAGGAAAAAAAAGACAAAACTCTTTGTCTTTTCTGTTTTTTTATGTTATTATTATATTACACTTTGAAAGAAGTTCATTTTTACTAAAACATCTTTTTAATTATACAAAGTGTCTAGTAACTTTCCATGTCTTAAGTGAAATGCTTCCACTTGTTTAAACAAGAGCTTGCCCCAAAACACGGTTTTTGAAATTAAATAAGATCAGAAAAATCAAGTGATGAGTTATTTCTTACAAGATTATTTAGTAGATACTAAAACACATATTCTTATGTGAGTTAGTTACTAATTTTAAATATTTAAATAAATCAAAAAGTTTTAGGGAGTGAGTAAACAGTCTATAACAGAAGCAATGAATTTCATTGTCTAGCTTGAGAACACCTTCAATTAAATATATACCTGTTTGTTAATTTCTTATTTTCAGCTAGGATTACTTATAAGCACATTACTGTATATCATGATAAATTTTTCATGCATTTGATTTTTCCTTTAAATATCATGCTTGTTGTGTTCGAGTTAATTATTTTTTTCTTCTATTAAATATAAAAGTACAAAAATATATTGCTAATTTCTTTTTTATGAAAAATATATCAATTTTAATACTTTTTTAATTCAGATGTATTTGGACTTGTTTCCACAAAACCAAACAAGCATCAAGATAGGTCCTTATGGTAAAAAGTGATGTAGAAATTTTTTAACTAATTTTGATTTCATTTATCTAATTTCTTTTTAATGAATGATATTACATAAAGTAATTAATGAATAGTATTACTTAAAGGTGAAAACTTATGCACATTTGATTTCAATGTTGTAATATATTGAGACCAGAAAGAAAGAATGGGGGAGGGACAGAAGTTAGTAGGAAAAAAGAAATTTTAATTCCTTTTCTCAATTTTTAAATTGGGATTGGATTTTGATAAATTTTTTTAAAGTTGCTGAATTTATTATTAATGCTGACATTATTAATTATATTATGACATTATAATTATTATGCTGACATTATTAATT
>BMAW01128778.1:30346-55203 GCA_019974015.1 Nephila pilipes | reverse complement strand
TGTATTCATTCTTGTAGATTTCTTACTCAACTCTTAAGCTTGCCTTCTAATTTTAAATTTTTGCAAAATTATGCAGGATTTGATTGCTTAAGGGGGCCTAATACCTTAAAAAATGACCAAAATTTCGAAATTTCTTATTACTTTATTTTAATTGTATAGCAAATTTCATCGTGCTGGCTACATTTTTTTAGCCAATTATTAAACTTGTTTTTAATAGTGTGCCAAATTATTTCATTGACTTTCAAAACTTTACATTACCGTTGAAAGTTTTTGTAATCAATTTAAAATTCTAAAATTTTTCTTATTTTTTACATATGCCTTGTAATTCTGCTCTAAAAATAAGAATTAAGGTAAATAATTACTGCTTAAAAACTGATAAAATTAGATGTAGCATTTTTTTACTGTTTTTTGAAGTGTTTGAAAGGAAAAAAAATAAAACTATACAAATAGACCCATGCACAGAATTGTGAGGAGCAATTTTGAGCCATTGAGAGAACAAAACTGTTTGATAATATAAAAATTTGTTGGAATTGTACGAATGTTAAAGTATTAAATATTTTGAAAAAAAATGCAATAATTATTTGTTTGAAAATGAAGTTTCCCCCTTAATTGCATATTTTATATGTGTATTCAAACATGGTGAATAAAAATATTTTCCTCTAAATAAAAATGTAAAAAGATTATTAAAAAGATTTTCTCATAGGAAACTGAGTTCCCTTTAATATTTTCTTCATGAACTCATGGAAATGTTCTATTTGACTCTAATTTATTAATATTTTTTTTTTCTTTTTTTCTTTACGCGTATTTTGGTGTTTCAGCAATTCATTCGGTGCACACGAGTATGTATACGTCCAAAGGATCACAGAAACATTAATCAGATTACAGTAGTTAATAGTAAAAATTAGGCTTGAAGCAGTAATGATTTTATAAGTTATTTAAAAACGATGTACAAAATACTTTAAGGACTTGGAAAAATAATTATTTATTAGTAAGATTCCTATATTAAATTATAGGTTCTTCTCAGCACTGCAATAAATAAAGGAGATTTTGCAAACTCTCGGATATCAAGGAAAAGGGGGAAAGTAAATTATAGTAGATTTCAGGATTAACTAAATCTTGAAATCTCTCTTAAAAGTAAATAAATAAACAAACAAATAAATAAAGGTTTAAAAATGCTTTATAAAGAGCGAAATGAAAATTACATAACATTTACGATGCATTTATGATAGAATAAAATCCATTGGAATCCAGATCTAGGAATAATCAAAGTATAATTAAATGAAAATGAAAATATAATTAAATAAAATGAATGAATAAAATTAAAAAAAAAGATACACAAATTAATAAAAAGAGAAGGAAAAATTCAGTAAAGTAACAAAAAATAATATAATAATAATATTTTTTAAGAAAATTAATAAAAGCAAAAAATATGAACAAATGGAATAAATAAAAAAAATTAAGAATTTTTTAGCGTTAAATCACTTTATAATATGAGCATTTTTTAACACACCGTTAAAAACTTTTTAAAATTTCTCAAGTTACCTTCTTTTTAATATTAACTTTTTCCATTGCAATCAGCTTAAGAAAGTGATGAGCAATTATCTAAAACTAATTATAAATAAAAAATTAACCCTTAAATAATTTATTAGTTAAAAAAGTTTTAAATTAATATTTTTTTTTCCTCAGTTTCTTTAAATACATTGACATGCATTGATTTTTATTTGCTATTGTTTTATTTTAGAATTAAAATTAAAAAAAAAGTCTTTACATAGTTAATTTTTTTACAAAATACAGGAAAAAATAAGGAAAATTTTTATACGTAAAAGTTGAAGATTTGAAATGAGAAGAATCTTAAAAAAAATAATAAATAAATAAATAAATAAAAAAAACCCATCTCTAACAACAAAAACTTGTTGTTGAACAGTTTTTATTCAACGGAAATTTTCTAGTCTAGTATTTTTCTTTCAAATTTATCACATTTTATAGATAAATATTGCAAAATACTTTTGAAAGTAATTAAAATAAAAATTCCAATAAATACAAATTTCAGCTTGATATTAAAATAAAATTTTTCCTTTAACTTTTTGTTTTACTTCTACATTTTATACATAAAAATTACTCATATATATATTATTTTATTTTTGTTTCATTTACAAAACAATAAAATAAATAAATAAAATTATAATGAAATTATAATGAAATTATAATGAATTATTTATGGATAATTCGTGAAATATTTTAGTGAAGAGTAAAGAATATACCAAAAGAAAATTTCTCAAAATGTATAAGGGGATATCGTGCAAATTTAGTTATCACTAAGAAATAACAGAGACGCTTGAATAAAATTTATTCTGAATATTATTTGATCCTTATGTGCATAATGTTGCAAATTTCAGCTTTTAACGTCAATTTGGTTGGTTTCAGGATACCATAATTCGAAGTAATTCACAGTATCTTAAAGTTTTAACTATTTTATCTTACAGTATCGTAAAGTTTTAATTGTTGCTAAAATAATCGATTTTCCAAACTTAATTTTTAGTTATTATTCTCTTGAAAACATAGTCACTACCTAGCTTTATACACGAGTAATTTTTCCAGCGTTTTTTCACCTTTTGAAGGTCATCATTGTAGAACTCTGACTCCTTCATACTACGAGTTACTTCAATCTAGAGCTTAATAAAACCTAAAAAATAAATGTTAATAGCTGTAATTTATAGCTCTATGTACATAAGAATCAATTAATGTGTTGGACAAATTTCATCCAGATATATCGATTATTTCTCACAGTAATGATTAAACATTTATGATATCCGTACTTAACTAAAATTCAAATTAAAAAATAATGAATTACTAAAAATCATAAATAATAATTAAAAAAATAATCAAAATTACTACGGTTGAAACATTTATTAAGCTGATTTATATATCAAAAAATTAGCCATGGATTTGGACCAACAAACTTTTACGAATTTATAATGAAAGAAACATATTTCTTACAATATAATTTCTTCTATTTGAGACAATATAAACATATGCCCAGTTCTTATGAAAATAAATGAAATTGTCTTTTCTCGCTTCATCACCCCCTTGTGACCTCGTTTACTTCATTGTATTAAATAAATTTAATGAGTCAAATCCATCCTTGACACACAACATCCTGAGAATGATTACATCATTTAAGAGGATTAAAAAATGCGTTACCCAAAGTTTAATTTGTTGAAACGATGCAGTTGTAAAACTGGGCTAATGCTGGCAATTTGCTTCCGTGAAAAACTTTCGTGACTCATCTCTTCCTACATTTGGAGCCATGTTTTTCGGATTAATACTTTTTGCGAAGTACTTGTCCCGAAAACGTGGCTGTATAAGTAAGATGAATCATAAAAGTCACCACATGGATTTCTATTCATTTTACTATCATAATTCATTATTGACTTTGATTATTATTTCATGGCAATTTTAAATAAAACGATTAATAGTGATACAAGCCATTCAAAGAAAATAATGTCGGAGTGTTACAAAATACCCATTGCAAATGTAAAGAGTGCTAAGAGTATCTTGAAACATCCCTGTTTTATTTCCCTGATTAGTTTCTGTTACTATTAAATGTTATTTAAAACAGTTATGAAATAATGATCAAAGTTAATAATAAATAACCAATACCTTGTAACGCTCCAATTTTAATTCATTGACTTAGTTGTATCATTTTAAACCGATATTTAAAATAATCATGAAATAATAATCAAAATCAATAATAAATAAATATAATCAAATGAATAATAAAGTCATAGAGTGATGATAGCTAAGTTACACTATTCATATCAATGAATAATCAAACGTCCATCCCTAGCCTACTATATCTGGGGATATACCCCAATAATACCTAATATTTATCTTTAATATAATAGCTAATTACTTATCTGTGCCGAACCAATGGGATTCCAGTCCTTAATAGCCCTACAGATGAGGGTTTGATTTGCTGACCCAATGCAGATCTTTCCTGGCTGATCACTTCTTGCATTTCTAAGTGCGAGAACTATTCCCTTATTTTAGCTTCAACTCTCATTCTCTGCAACTAAAAAAACTAACTCTGTATTGAATTTCCACGTCGTGTTGTGGGTTCAGGTCCTGATGCAACTTAAGATCTTGGGGGTCGAGATCCCCAAAACAATTTGCGGAATTTCCTGTGTTGCGGAATTTTGGAGAGGCAGGCAGTTTCCAGATCAGGTGTCGTTCTCGTCACTTGATTGAGGTTCAAAATTATCAGGTCTGTCGCCAATAAACGCCTTCTCCGTGCGACATTAATAAACATTCACAATCACAACACTGTTTCATTTTGCGCTTTGTCGTCTAGGAACGCATTCTAAGCATTGTAGAAGTCTTACTGTACCAGTTATTATTTAATAATATCAGGGGCGTGTCTGTGGAAAGTAGGAGATATGAGCCACTCCTGTTATCATTCGTCTAAGAAATGAATCGAATGTGGACTCCAAATAGTTTTCCGTGATTGTATGTGCTATAATTAAATATCCATGTAAAGTAAAATAAAATACAAACTAGAAAAAATCTATTAGCATGGTCATAATCATCTGTATATTTGGAGAATAATGTTATTTATAATCTAATTTTATGTTTTGTTTCTTTCTAAACTTTATTTTTGAAGCCCCAATTTTACTTAGAGATTTAGCTAAACTGCACCTAGAATAGGTTTTCGGTCAACCTCATATCAAAATTTAGAGGCGAGGGATGAAAAATTTCGTGGTGTTAATATTAAGCACAAATCAATAAAAAATTTTGAATTATATATTTTATTCATCTCATATTCAAGTATAGTTTTTAATAAATGAGTAATTTACAAAGCTCTTAATTGATAACGTATATCAATTTTTAAATGAGGTAGGTAGCGTTTATTATTTATTATTTTTAATAATTATGTTCATCATTTTGAATTATAAAAATATTCAATTTTAAATTAATTCTAAGTTTATAGATGCACAATATTCTTTTTTAACCTATCTCTTGGTAACACAATTAGATTCGCTAGTTTTCCCCCACGTGAGCATGCAACATAGAATTGCCCATGGGAAAAACATGGATTTTTCAAGTCTAAGCTGCAAATTGACATTTTTTGGCCTTGAGACTTATTTATGCTCCTGGCGAATCTATTATCTCTCACCTCTTCCCATAAAATTTTTCAAGGATATAACTTAATTCTCAATTGAATAAAATGGCAGAAATTTAAATTAACTGCAGTGTATATCGATTTGGATTCCATTTTAGATCATTTTTGACTTTCGAAATATTTCACTATTTGTTCAGAAAAGCTTTTTTTTATTCACAAAAAGTTTATCGTTTTCAAATGACATTATTACATAAAACAATAATTATGGTTGGAAAAAATGAGTAAAATTTCGATAAAATATGACTCAAGAGAAAAAAAGCAGTGAAGGACTGGATATATATTTCTCAAACCTCTTCTTTTCAAATTTATTCTAACGTACTTCGTAGTTCAAACGATTCGCAAAGAGTCAACAGAAAAGCAGCAAGTGGACAAACTGAATGTTTGATTCGCCTGAATGCCGGTGATTGAAGTATTGGAGGATAAAAAAAAAACATTCACCATGGCATTGACCCCAGAAACAATGGGAAAAGAAAACAGGCGGAAAGTTAGAAGTATGGAGAAAAAAAAATGTTTCTTGTATTTAATGCGGAAGTACATAATGGGTTATTCCAACTTTGATGCAGTATCCGTAACCGGATAAAAAAGTTGTTTGGCTTTAGTAAATGGTAATAAAATGCCCTCGGATATGGTATAAATTTGCGATTTTATTTACGGTGAATTGATTTATAAGGATTATTGTAGATGATGTTATTTTTCAGTTGTTTAGAAATTTGGTTGAAAATAACAAATAATTTTAAGGAAATAACAAGATTTATTAATTTCATTTTAGAGATGTTTTTAAATTGAATTTAAAAAGCCACTATTATTTACGAAAAATCTGATTTTTTTAGGTACTCTGCGAATGTAGATTGTTTCTGTTAAAATTTTATTCCAATGAAAGAAAATACAATTTAATAATATATTAGTTTTATTTTATTTTCTCATAGGCCATAGTAACTTATTTTAAAAGATCCGTCGTACTGTGATAATTGAACTAAGGAAAAAAATTTGTTTAATTGTTTAAGAATTTTTAAAAATTGTTACACCACTTATTTTACTATGCTCTTGGTTTTGAAAAAAGTAATAATAATAATAAAGAGAGAGAGAGAGAGAGAAAGGGAGGGAAAAAAACAAAATAGGGAATCGTCTATAAATATGAAAAAGAAAAAATAAAAAAAAAAACACATATATTCTACAGTATTCTCATCTATAATCTAACGCTTCCATTTACTGACGGCGCAAGTAATCCAGCATTTTTGCACTGGAAAATTCTTACCCATAAAATAGTTTTATATCTTCTACTTCAAAGGATTAATGCAAGTCATAAACATGCACCTTCACAACTTGCCAGAGACAAACGTCTCTCTTAGATTGGTAAAGGCGAAACAGCCACCGCCCACCCAAAGTTAACAACTCTCTCCCCCTCCACAGGGTCGAAAACCACCTAACACCGAAGTGGTGACCCAGAATATGAACACTAGACGCCAGCTCAGCCTAGAATTACTGATTGCATATGCTCCTGACACAAAACGCTTGTCTCTATGTCCCTAAACGCATAAATCAAGATCAGTTATATACGGCTACGGCTCACGTGTCTATGGGATCCGCCACTCAACAAGAGACAGCTGATGACGTAAAATTGAAATTGTTCCATGCCAATGTATCGCTTCGTATTATCCCGATGATACTGGAGGGGGAGCATGAGGCGCCTCTCTTCAACAACAACTTTATAATTTAAAATGCTTTAATAACTATCCCGAGACAGACGATTCTTCTAGTCTGGTTGGTAAAGGCGCAGCAAAGCGCGAACGGTTAATTTTTCTTCGGACCCAATGGACCAGGGTTCGTAATGCCGCTGGCACTCCTAAGTCACTAACAGCTCTCCCCTTTCACGGGTCGAAAAATTTTTTTCACCATAAATGCAAAACAGTAAATTTTTTATATCTTTTTTTATACATGAAATACATAAAATGACAATTTCATGTATTTGACACTTTTCTTACGTGTACAATATTAAATTTTATACAATAATATATAGCCCTTTCGATTCATTTTCTAGAAATCCGAAGATGCTGTGACCCTATATTCATCCGATTACCGAATTTTCATATTGTAATGAGTTTACTTACTAAACATAGAGAAAATACTTGATATTTGAAAAGCTGAAATAATTTCAACAAAGAAAACACATGAAATATTTTTATTAACCGATTTTAGTCTTTATAACATCGCTCTTTCTTATTACATCTTTTGTTAAGCTGGGTTTAAACCGTAACACTTTAAAAGAATATAGTTTGCCAATTTATCTAGCCATTTTAATGAGTTTAAAGCAATTCACGATTGAAAAGTATTTGTGGATAGATTCTACGTCGGTGATAAAAACCTCTTAAGGAATTCATTTCTTTACCTAACCCGTTGTTTGATAAAAACCAATTTCCTTCTCTATAATTTGGATTCACTTTGTGAATTACTATAATAATAGAAGTGGAATTTCAATTCAAAATAATCAGTAATTTATTCATGGGCTATATTATCATTTAGACAGAAAAAAAAGAAGCCATTATACTAGTTTAAAATTGTGTTAAGATTCGACTTCAGATTACAGGAAGAAGTTTATATTGATCAAGAATTCAGAAACTATCTGTGTATAGATCATTACTCGAATATTAAACTTCTGTGAGGTAATGCCTGGTTTTCGAAATCTATTTTTACCTGTTTGAAAAAAAGAAAAATAATAAGTTACACCTTCTGAATTTGATTTAATCAAATGATCGAAATAAATAAAGGTCGAAGTCTTTGCCCTTAAAAAAAGGAGATTAAATTGTATGCTAGAGTGGTTGGAAAGAACCCTTCTTATTTATAGGAATCGTAATATTCTAGAAGATACCTATTTGCAGAGAAAGTTCATCCGAGATGAAAGATATTGCAAATAACTTCAGAGGAAATGGAATTTCTATCAGGAATGGATTATTTTTCTATGATTAAAGAAAATTAGAATCCCAGTAGAACACTTTCAGATTCTAATTTTCACGGAGATTTGTATCAGCTGAGAAAGATTTGAATGAGGTATCATGCATAAAATCAGCGTATACATAGCCTCGAACTCACATAAATTGTAGATTAAATTCCAAATTAGAAAAATTCATTAAATTCCAGAAATACCTGCGATTATTCAGTTAGATGGATATAAGTATTTTGATATGGAATTTACACAAATTTAATATTCATAGCTTTTTCAAGAAAAAAAATTATTGCTTTCCTTTAGCTTGAATTTTAAGAAATATTTATTCTATTCTATTCCAAAATCAGTACATATATTTAATATTTTATACCTTATTTTATCAAAATTCTTTTTGTGAAGTTAGGTTGTATTCTATTACACTTGTATTTTCTTAGAAAATGTTCCTTCTTTTCTAACTTTGTTTTTTCTCTTGTTTTAACTTTTCTTTTACTTTTTAATTTTTTTTATTGCATTGGGTTACATTTATCCTTTGATGTTTATTAGTTTTTCTAGTGCATAACATTGTGATAAATTCAACTTAGTTCTGTAAGCTTTGCGCTATAGGTTGTAGTGTAGGAAGAGATTTTTCTTCCCAATTAAAAAAAAAATAAAAGATATTTTTAATACCATTGTTATATTGGACTTAGACCAACAATTATTATTTAAAAAGTAGTAAGTGTTCTTCATTTTCAGAATCTTTAAATTTTTTTTATTTATTTTATAAAAAGTTATTCCATTTTGATCAACTGTTAATTTGTTTCGAAATTTATGAATGTATTAAACAAATACCAATAATTTGCTCTTTCATTACAATGATTTTTTTATACGTGATACTGAAAAAGACCTCTTTCGTATTTATGTTATTTATCTAGCATCGAAACATCGATTCTTTAAAATTTATGTATATATTTTAAATTTTGAAATAATCCACAAAAAATGGAACAAATACTTTTGAAAATTCATTTATTATTATTTTACATTTCATTTTAAATGAATGATCTATTACGCTAATAATAAAACACGTGTTTTTAAATTTCTTTTATGAGGCTTAATTTGTTAAATATTTGCAAAATATTTGACGCTGAATAAAAATACAGTGGATTCCAAAGTTGGGTGTACCCCACTTGCTTTCCTTTTTATGGTGTAAAGCAATATGATTAAATATTTATTTAGGTTTTATGTTTGTAAGAGCAATAAAATAAACATTACAAAATGTATTACAAAAAAAAAAAAAAAAAAAAAAAAAAAACAGATGTGAAGAATTAATTACCATGAATTTAACGTTGAAGTTACAGATTTTTAGGCACAAAACCGGTTTACAACTAGTATCACTACTTAATTTTTTTTTTCAAAATACAAACTAATATATTTCGTCGCGTATCCTTTTGCATTTAGAACACTTGACAAAATTATACATTGATTTAAAAGATTTTTTGTGTGATAAGTGTCCTTTACTTCTATTATTTCACATTTGAATAGAATTTTTTTTTTGAATATTTTTCTTTTTTTTGGATTAGCACGAGTTTTTTCCCCTCCATCACAGTGGCAACGACAGGTCAAGCTGTTGAATGCAACAGCATTTTGCAATTGCATAACTATAACTTAGCAATTTTAACAGTATGTTTTGATCCGTTATCTTGTTAAAACATGCAATGCAGTCCTTATCCTAATTTCCGAAGAATGATTTAACGCACTTAGTTTTAAGTGATTCTTCAGTACATCCAAGTATTTTATTTTATGCATAACTCCCTCAATAAAATCTTATTTCTCCCTGTATTTGCAGACATACAACCCCATACAAGAATCAAAAACTATTCCTATGTTTGACAGTAAAATTGACGTTTGGGGATTAGGATTCCTCAAAAAATGCTAAGAGTTCGAATTCCGCCAAACATACCATCAACATTACTTCCAAAAACATTGAATCAACTTTCATCACAGAATAATAGGTTATTCAAAAAAAATATTCTGGCTTTGAAATGTGATTTTTAGCTAATGTAATTCTTTCTTCTATATTTGCTTTGAAACTGTAGAATTTTCTTTCAGTTCATGTGACCATTCTAATTTGCTTCTCGGAGTGCTCTTCGAATTGTTTTTGTGCAAAAGCTCCGCTTCCTTTTGCTGCAAAAATAGTTGAGACACTTTTTACGGCACTCATATTTGGAGTTTTTCTTACATCTCGAATGTTTCTGCTGGTCATCGAACTGAAAGAATCTTTTTCTCATTTTTCCAAATTTATTTGTTATTTGCTAGTATATTTATACTTCTGGATAATCTTTAATACTCATCCGTGACTGCATTGAACTTCCTTTCCTTCCTCACGCAGAAATTTACATACCACAGACATTAGAATTATAATTTTCCGAATATCAATATTAGTTTCAGTTCTGCAGCTCTTCTAAAATATTTCCCCAAGAAATCAAATATTATTGTCTTAAAGAAACAAGACTATTATACTGAATCATTGAAAAAGAAATGATGGAAATAAAATCGTAAATTTTACACGGCGTATACTTAATTTTATGACTCTGAAATTTGGAGCTTTAACGTAAGACCTTTGTTAATTAAAATGTTATCAAACCTTTAATTTCATTTTTTTTCAGACAAATTAATTTTGTAATGTAAATATTATTGTTCCTTCAAGTATTAAACTTAAGTGAGTAGTTAATGATGTTGTTTTAGATACTTAAAAAACAAAAAGTGAGTGATGTATACTCAATTTTAGGAGCCACTGTATTTCAGAATTAATTTTTATAAAGTACAAAACGAATTAGCTTCCTAAAAATGTACTTGATTATTCATATTAGGAGCCTTATAATATTCTACATTAAAAAAATATTTTAAAATTCTTTGTACTATTAAAAGTAAATTACAAAAAATTCTTGTGAAAATCCTATTAAATTATATTTATAGAGAATAAAAAGTAATCGCATAAATCATTTGCATTTACCTGAAAAGCAATTAACGAAGGGAAACAATGAAAGTGAAAAAGATGACGATATTTTTATATTTATATCGCCAGACGATTTATCTATTATATCTGCTGTTGTGTACATTAACAAATATTCCACGATTTTTTAAAAAAGGGATTTTATCTCAAGTAATAAACGTTTGTTCATATAAAATGGTTATTAAATTTAGACGAAGAATGAATTAAATTTGTTCGTATAAAATGTTATTGTAAAAGAACTGTTTCTATAAATAAAACAAAAACTATCCGTATTTTCCTTTTCTTTCTTGCTCGTTTTCAATTTATGTCTTTTAGCATGGCAAATTGTTAAATATGTGATTTGGCAACAACTTCTTTTCAGATCATTGTTCTCTTAGGAATTTATAATAAAAGTATACATAACGTAACATTGAGGAAATAAAAACCATAAAAAGTGATTTTCGGTGTTATTTAATATCTTTCGAAAGAATTTTTAAGGAAAATATCTTTCTTTAAAAATTGAGTAATAAAATCATAAGAAAAATACACACTTTACATTAATGCTTAAAAATAAAACTAAGTTTTTTAAAATGTCTCTGCATCTCAAATCCTTCATTATTATACAGTTTCATTTAGTTGGAATTTAAATATTCACTAGCATAGAAAAAAAGTTCTTTGCTTTTTCTTGTCTCTGATGCCCCAAATCAGCCTTTTATTTATATAAAATTTCTCAATTAATTCGATATTTATCAGTGTTTCTGATTGCTACCTAGGATCCAAATTTAAAAATTTTTTTAGGCATAGATAAAATTTCATGATAAAAATTATATATTAAAAATATTTTACTAATTTAAGAAATTTAATTTGTACACATATGCACATTTACCGATTTTCGTAAATTACATAATCTTCATTTATAGATAGAAAACATTCAATTAAGAAAACATTATTTCACAACTGGTATACAAAACATACATCTTTTAATATAATTCGATCGCAACTGTTATTGAAGAAGACATGTACTCGTATATCTCCCAACGGCAGTCGTTTTAAACTCTCTTACTCATTTTTCATAATGCGAGCGTTTTTGTTGATTTTGCTTCGCAGTCAAGAAGTCACAACGGCAGATGGAAAAAAGATGTATTATCCCCCACGAAATCTACAAAGGATCTTCGTGCCGTTACAGTCAAGAGTACGAGTCAAAACTCTTGTCGAGAAGTGTAGGTGGCTCTTCAGGAAGCGGGACGCGAAGAGTAATGTGTTCTGAGGTCTGCAGCTGGTACCGAAATCTGTTCTGGTTTTGAGGCTGGAAGTGGCACTGACAGCTGCCATGCACGCGGGCCTCTTCAAGTGCTAGCCGGAAGCTGACTCGGTTCAGGCTTCTTTCTGCAGATGGGTTGTTGGCATTTGGAGGAACGTGACAATTTTGGCTTAGAGTGCGTGCTCTACCTCCACTTCATAAGGTTGACAAAGTTTAACTTGTCATCGGTGTGTCAGTCTGTCAGAAAAGACTGATAATTGAAACTGATGTTTTTTCAATGGAAGCATTTGGTGGGAGACATGAAATGAAACGTAATGTATGCTTTCGTCAAGCGGGAATCGTGAAAAATCTTTATTTGTTTCATACATGAGGCGTAAGATTAGATTTCATATGATAATAAATCATGAATGCCTGAAAAGTATAATGGTATTTCAATGAATTGTTATTTTCAACAAAATGTTATTTTTTTTTTCGTTTTCATTAATATTAATATACTTATTTCATAAATGAAGTTAGTTGCATCGCTTACTAACAATCTATACAAAATATTGCCCTTTGTTTATCATAACAATCTGGGCCAACTCATAAAGGAGCGAAATGTGTAATGAACAAGGCTTTCGACCCCGCACTCTCTAATTTTTGTGACATTTAAAAGCTAGTTATTCCCTTATTAAATAAAAATAGTTGATATTTCTTTTTATATTTTATATCTTTTTAATATGGATTTCAGTTTTGTTGTTAATATCAAGGATTCATATCAGAACACATTTGTTTTATTTGCGTACAATACGTTCGAAATGTTGAGATTTCTTTTTATATATTGTATCATTTTCATACTATTTTCCGTTTTGTCGTTAATATCAATGATTCATACAAAACGATAATGGTTTTTCTCTTGCGTACATTATGTACAAATATTACTTTTTATTAAAACATTCTCAGCCGGCTTATAGTTGGTCAAATTGTTCATTGAGCAAGGCCCACGCTCTCCAATTGTTGTGACATTTAAAACTAATTTTATTCCATTATCAAATAAAAATAATTTAGATTTCTTTTTTGTATATTGTATCGTTTACTTATTGATGTTTCCGTTTTATTATTAATATCAAAGATTCATGTAAGAAAAGAATTGTTATATGAACAAAATATTGTTTTTTATATGTTATGACGTTCTGGGCTGGGACATAAGTGATCGAAAGACGTAACGAGTAAGGCCTGCGATTATTTAAAAACTGATTTTTTTCATAATTAAATAAAATATTCGAAGCTGAATATTGATCGAGATCGCTATACTTCTTTAGCAATTTTATGTATTGAATCAAGAGTTACTTAAGAAATCAAATTATACGTTCATTATTCATGAAATGGATTAAAAATTATGCAAAATATTACCAATTTTATTAATAATTATTTCATTGTTGTATAGGTTTATTGTTTTTTGAGTTAATATCAGTTTGTAGTACATAAATGTAGAAAATTTCATACTTTTTGATACAGATAAAAAAGATTTAAACAAAAAAAAAAAAAAAAAAAAAAAAAAAAAAAAGCTCACTGTAAATAAATGGCTATATTTTCACGAATTAAATAGTGCTTATTTTTATAAATCAGCTGTTAGATGATTAAAATGCTATTATGCTATATTTGCCCTAAGTACTGTATTTTTTTGGATCCCCTTGGTAAACCTGATGGATTTAATACAAATTTTGATCAGGAATGCTATGATAGATTTTATATTTTTGTATAATAATATAAACATTTTTACCTCATTATACAAATATAAAGTATCTAAAAAAAACCTGATATTCAATTTTATAACATACACAAATTGGAATCTTCGAATACATTTTAATATTTATCTGATTCCTCCTGTAATTGTAAAATAATCAAAACTTGAAATAAATTCTACCTCCGGAAAGAATTCTATTGAACTTATCATACTCAGCTGGAAGGAGAAGGACCCACATTCGCGGGAGATTCCCAATCCCCCTTCTTTTGTATTCTGACCCCAAAGGAAATGACAATGGATATCCGGTACGGTTACAGTCAACTTTGATCTATGGTCTGTAGCCGAAGGGAGGGCAAATGATGACCACAAGCGCTCTTGTTAGCCAAGTTTTGAAAAGGAATGACTTTCAAAATTTAGACTCGAATCGATATCCTAATCGATGAAGAGCAAACATTGTAATTATGTACATTGCATTCATGAATACCGATCATAATTTACATATCAGAACTGCCACTTTTCACGTCAGTAATCGATAACTTTGATGACTCTTGATATCGATGAATTTAATGATATTGTCTTCAGTGACGTTTTAATTTCGTAGATGATAGGTGAAATCTGCCGGATGATTTTATTTCATAAAATTATCACAATGTTATTTGAATCGTTCAGATGATACTTTAGAGAGATTTTTTAATATTTTTAAAAATGAATTAAAATAGTTTTGACGAGCCATTTATCGATGTAGAAACTTTCGAAAAATATTTATATCATTGTATTAGTATTGTAAAAATTAAAGCAAATTTTCTAAAAATTATTATTTACTGGCAATTATAATTTCATAGTTATTGTTCGATATATGTCCAATTTTTCTTAAAAAATCTTTTAAATTTATAGACTGTTTAGATATTCTGGAAAATGTTAATAACTTTTTCTTAAAAATATCAATCAGTCTAATTTAAATTTCAAGAAAAAAATTAGAAAGAAACAAAGTTTTATATTAATACATTATTTTCTATTTGATGATTGATAACTATGAATAATTCACCAGATATAGCTTATATAGAAATTATGGAATCTTTAAGATATTCCACTTAGATCTCCATTTATTAAAGCAACTGAAAAAATCCTTCGCTGCTCCGGATCTGATCCATCAAATTCGGATCGATTCGATCCAACAAAAAGTTAGGCAAGAAAATCTATAAATTATTTTTATTCTTGTCTAAAAGTAATAAAATATAAATGTTTGCTATAGGAATATGGAGCGGTAACTAACGCGCGTGCGCTCAACTAAAATTTAACGGAAAATTCTACTTATCTCAATAACTAGGCTGTGGATCCGAATCAGAAAAAACTCTTTTTTCCCAGAATCAAGTTCAACATTAGTTAACCGACGATCATTTAATCTTCTGGTACTAATGCCATGTGCAAAATATGCTCGCTAACTTTCTAACTCTTCTCTGCATTTAAACACGCTTAATCTCTCTATCTGATCATCCACCTTTCCACTATACTTCTATATATATAGCAATGCTAATTTACATAGTGGCCACGATTGCCTAATGCTCATGGTCGTGAACTCGCAGCCGGCTGTTTTTGTCGAGCCATGATAACACAAAAGACCTACCGTGTATTTGAGGCTGATGCACGATAAATCTGTCGAGGCTCAAAATACTCCCATTGGAGGGGTGTGGAAGTTTGAAGAGGGAGGTGCTAGCACAATTGTCGTCCTCGTCACTTGACCGAAGCTCAAAGTTACAAGGTCCGTCGCCAATATCCCTAATGTTGCTTCTAGTGTGACGTTAATAAAACCAACCAAACCAGCTAATTTACAAAAGTCTCGCTTTATTAAGGAGAGTTTCTCAAATGAAATAACGTCATAAAAAAACTCAAAAGGTTAGTTAAATGGAAAAACGAGTGAGAACTCCATACAAGCTGATCAAAACATATTTTCTCGGTGGTAACAGGATATCAGTTCTTTTTTGTGTGGAGATGATGTATAATTGAAGGATAAAAAATAAATTAGGATAATTATAAATTAGGATGCTCAAATCTTAAGCGTCCCGGCACCCTTTTTAACACATAACAATACTGCTCAAATGATAAGATTAAATTTAGTATCAAAAGAACAAAAAACTCCATCAAAAATAACTAATAATGGACAAATGGTTGTAATAAAAGTAACATTCCAAATATCGACTGGAAAAAGAAAAACACAAACCAGGATTGCTTAAAATTAATTTCGACACTAAAACTGAAGCGTCAAGTAAAAGCCCAATACACACACGCATGTAAAATGTGAATATAAAGAAGACACTCTTATTTCTGTTGCGTGACAGTTATAAATAATCAATGAAAACACGATTCATTTATTAAATTTTACTGGTAATCCTTAATGGACTCATTAAACTACAGTAATAATTTTTTTGTATGGTAATAATATTTTGCGCCGTGAACGGGAAAGGAAGAAGATGAATCTCTTAAATTTAATGAAATCAATTTAAGATAGAGTGAATTAAAGATACAATTATTAGAATTATAAAGTGCGGGAAAACACAGTAATTTTTAAGGAACAAAACTGGGAAACAGATAATAACTTAAGTCCCTGTTTATTCACTACCCGAAGTTCTCAAATAAAATAACGTCATTAAGTAACCTAAGAGGTTAGTTGAAGGGGAAACCACGCTGATACAAATATATCTTGAAGCTATTGGAAACGCAGAGATTCGTTCTAATTTATTTTAAATGTTCCTCGAAATTATGGAAAGGGAAAGAAAAAAGCTTTTTATGCAAGTCAGACAGGCTTAAACTACTTAAATTTCCAAGACAAAACTGTAAAATACGTGTTTTCTTTGCTTATTAGGAGCTAAAATAACTTATTTTGATGAAAAGTAGCTGTACACTCAAGCGAACTTAGACCGAAAGATTTTGGTATTTATCACAAAAATAAAACTTATTTCATTGTTATTTCATTTAAATTACTGTTTTTAAGTGACTTAAATGAAAAAAAATTGTGTGTACACTTCTCTAAAATTTGAAAGAATACTTTCCCAAATGAAAAGTTTGAATATTCTTTAAACTAACTTTACAAGATATTTTTTTCTACCCGTTAATACTCGTAATTCATACATAAATTAGATCTCATTTAAATTTTCATGTAGAAAGCTTTCTGAAGTTTATTTCTCAATTTGCTTGTAAGATGAAGATATTTAAATGAAAAAATTCTTAACTAATAAGAGGACTGAAATAAACTTTACTTGTAAACTCTTTTTTTTTTTTTGTATTCGTTAGTTAAAAAGCTTTCGTAAACTTTTCAAAATGCTCTTGAAATTTAACATTTATCTAACATATGCAAAATTTTTTAAAAAAAAAAAAAAAAAAAAAAAATATTTACGAACAAATTTTTTTTTAGCTGAAAGCCGATTATTTAATCCGAAAGCCGAGTATTTTTTTAAGGTAAAGTTTTAATTATGACTAAAAATAACAGATGTATCAGGCTATAGCTTCTGTAACTTATTCTGCATATTAATTGATCTTTATGCTCATAGTGTTATAAATTACAGTCATTAATGTTCATTTAAATGATTTCAAGAAGCCATATATTGGAGTAACTCTCACTCTGGATAATTCAGTGAAGTACTCTCATTCTGGAAAATAAAGTTCAGTCTACTGACTATCTTTGAAACGTTAAGAAAGCTTGGAGAAATGTATAACTCTGGATTGTGACATTGTAGAGAATAACAAATAAAAATTGAGTTTATATCTCGATTATTTTGAGTGAAAAATAAATTTCACGATACCCTAGGGGAAAAAATCAAAACTTTACGATATTGCGAATTACTTGATTTTATGGCTTCCTTAAATCATAAAAATCAACATTAAAAGCTGAAATTCACAATATTATAAACATAAGGATAAATGGCATTTTTCCATTTCGTTGGCGCATGTGATAAAGTCGCCAAAATGATACAACTGACGCCAAGCGGAATATATATATACTGTGCGTTGTCGCTAATAAAGCCTGCTTGGCGAGATTTGCGCCGGCGAAATGGAAAAGTATCGGATAAATTAATATGCAAAATAAATTTTATCTAGATATAGCTTGGTTATTTCTTACTAATAATTAGAATTTTGCGATACTCCCTTCGTATAAATAAAGTCAATCAGGTAAACATGTAGTCAAAAAGAAACGATTAACAACATTTTTATTAAAAGCAAGTCACTTTGAGATGTTTGTAAAGCCTCTCATTTTTTCTTCTTCTTTGCAATGGAATGTATCGAAAGACTCAAGTTTGGAATTAAAAAAAAAGTATTAATCTAATTATTAAAAACGAAGAGGAAATTTTTCTCAGCCTTTGGTATGATTTGAATTGAGTACACAAAAAGGATTTGGTTCAAAATATTTAAATACAAAAGTTGATCGCTGCATATTAAATTATATCTAATATACAAACATTTTGAAATTGATGTACAATTTCATATTTTACTAAAGAATCATTGCTTGTTAGTCAAATAATGATAAAAAAAAATGCTCCGAAAGTTTTTTTTGGCTTAAAAAATAATTATCAAAGGCAATTTTTGTTTCTTTAGTTTTAACTTTCTTTTTTACGAATATGAATGTAATTTTAAGCTTACTTCTTAAGCAATTATGTTAAAATCCTATAAATAAAGAATCGAGACCAATTTTTTTTTTGAATAATAGTATAAACAATATATATATCAATTAATTTATCTAAAATAGTGCATTAATATACGCATGTAATTTTTTTTATGTAAATCTTAAGCTTCAATGTATCACATTAAATTTATTTTTTAAAAACCATTCAAGCAGTTCATTTTATAATTAAAAATAAAAATTTCTTATTTTTAAGAATAGTTTTCTCAGAAATTTAAGTTGTTTTGATATTTAATTTTGAAACCTACTATAAAAATAACACTCTTCTATTCACAACACACACACACACACACACACACACACATACATACACATTATAGCAAAGGAGTAACAAAATGGTCATGTAATTTGATTTTATCAACCTTGTCTCCTCAATGATACATAATTATTACATATTTACGAGGGTCGTATTTTTCAACCTCCAATCGAGCTGCTAAACAACTAAACAAATGGTATCGAGCTGCTAAACAGGTAAACAAATGGGAATGCATAGTGGGCAATTGTGCAAATCTCTAACTATAACCTTATCTGTAAATGTAACCTTTTCTATTATTGATGCTCCTGCCAAGTGCAGGTAGAGCAGTGTTATTCGCTTTCTTCAAGTAGAAGGGAATGAGGCAGTCGAAAATCACCGAAAAATAAGCCGAGTATACACGAAAACGTTATTAGTGACGGTGTTGTGATTAAATAGTGCAGACAATTTAAAGACGGGTGAACCAACGTTTACGATGAAGAGGAACAAGAATGTAAGTCTGTTCAAACAAACCTTCAATAGCGGGAAGGTTACCGCAACAAGTTTTGGGACCAAAAAGGTGTCTTGCTTGTAGAATTTATGGAACCGGGGTTACGATCAATGTAGCTATTTATTGCCAGATTTTACGATGACTATGAATAGCCATTTTAAACGAAAAAGGAATGGAGCTTTGAAGCAATGTGAAAGTCCGTCTCACATTTCTGGCTGAAATGTTCCTTGAAGAGGAGAACAGAAAGCTTGTCCATCACTATGACAAACGCCTGAATCTTCACAGTTATTATGTTGGAAAGTAATATGTTTATACATAACTTTTCGTAACAAATTCATCTTGTTTTGTACATTTCTCTTTTTTTATGGTCCATCAGAGGTTGAAAAAAAAAAAAAAAAAAAATTTTTTTGGCCCAAAAATTTTTTAAAAAAAAAAAAAAAAAAAAATGGCGCTTCCGTAAAATTTATTTAAAAGCATATCAAATAACAAGAAGAAAAGAACTCAAAAGGTTGATTCACGAGAAGTCAGACGATGTTGGCATCTCTACAAGAGAAATGTTCGAATAGTTCTTTCTTAGAAATTTTCGGATACTCAGATAATTTTTATTTGGAACTCAATGTAAGATGCAATATTTTCAAAGAATTTTGATATATGTTTGAAACTATTGAAAGAATTAGTGTTTTTGAACTACAGAGGGCGATATTAAATTACTGATTCCAAAACAAACTCTATTTTATGATGAGTTATCCTAAAAATTCCCAGACATTTTATAATAAATTTAAAAGCAGTGGTGATATGTTTTGAAAAAGTAAAATATTTAACAGAATCAGACGCTTATTTATTGTACTAGGAACTTTATAGACTTTCTCCCCGATCTATTACTTGGTTTTAAATTTTTTTTCCGTCGTAGAAGTTTCTTTTAAGAGAAACCACAGATACTCATATGATAAATATCATATCGGATTTAGAATGTTGACAAATTAGACATGATAAATACTATTTTATATAAAATCAATCTATTTTACAATCGAAAGCCATTCATTTCTACGGAGTTATTGATAAATAATATTGATAAATACACATCTTCGAAGGCAAGGAAGGAGAAAATCTGATTTTTGTCATGGAATGTTATATGTTCTCAAATCAGTTTTATTTCATTTTAGTAGTGATTTATTTGCTTCATATAGAATAAAAACAAACTAATTTACGTTTACTTAAAATTCAGTCCTAAATCAATACACCTTGTTTCATTTAAAAATAGTTCTCAAGAGTATTAATTATAAATCTTCATCGACAGATTTTACTTAATGGAATACTTCCATCATGATTGAATTTTGCCTGAGTATTTGAGTGGCAGATTATTAATAGAATAGTTTTAAATTTATTGAAAACTGACGATACTTTAACGTATTATTTTTTCTAAATAATGCCCAATAGCTACAATTTATGATTGATATTAATATAGAAATTGTTACAAAATGGTACTCCGTTACATTTAGGTAACTGAGAAATAATTGATTGTGGACTCAGAAAAACTGGCTAGAGAGTTAGGTCCAGTTTTATATTAAATTTAATAATAAATTTAAAAAATTTATTTATATTTAAAAAATTTATTTATATTTAAAAAAATTATTTATATTTAAAAAAATTATTTATATTTAAAAAACTTATTTATATTTAAAAAATAATTAATAAATTAAAAAAATAGCTTCTGTTTTTGTTTCAAGGAATTTACTTTTTATCTTAAATTTTAATAAATAATTCTTGTTACATGACAATTTTTAGTGCTGTTCAATCTTAGATAATCTTTTTGATGATGGCTAAAATAGGACCTGATTTATTATGTAAACCAATTTAACATTTCCATTAGAATTTTCTCAGAGGTGACATCTGTGTGGTAGATCTTCATAAACCGCTTTCCACCTTTTCGTCATGCCATACGCGGTACGATCCACTTGCACCTTCTCATTATATCATGAGGTGGCACATTAGAAAGAACTAATCGGTATTAGTATTTATGCCCGCTTAGCTATCGGAAGAGCATTGCTGAACAGTGCAAAAAATATTTGACTTGATGATCCAAATACTGTTTTTCATCTACTATCTAACGTAAATAATTCTCCTGGACCGGTCCAGATTCCGGTCTCTCCATCGACAGCTCGGACTTGATGAGTTCCTCCTGAATCTGTAGAAAACATCTCGCCCCAGTAGGTTCACAGTTCTTTCGCTATGTAACTAACCAGAGTTCTCTGAAGTCGTTTTCTAGATACTGGTATCTTGTTTGCATTCATGTCCTTGAGGATACTCAATAGTTGTTCTTCCTCACTGTTTTCCATACTAACAATAATTTTAAGATAAGAGCTGTAAATTTTCAGTTATCCATTAGCTATTAATTTTTTAAATGTTTGAACTAACTTCATTTATGATATTTGTACTATTTTAACGAGTGATATCATGTTTACAATATTAAATAAAATAGCAAGTAAATATTGATATTTTAAATATTAAATTGTCCTGGATCTTTGCAACCTACTGATGTGAGTTCGTGTTAGTTTGGTATATGGTTACGGATCTAATTATCCCTTCATCTGAAACTGCAACACTAAAGCTAGTGACATTTTTGAATATAATTATAGTAATTTTTGTCTACATAAAATATATACTAAATAAAAAAAGGGATGGAATGATTAAAAAGTTTTATAATGGAACTTTACTGCGTATTTCTTTTCAACTAATTCTTAAAAACATTTATATGATATTTTTTAAATTGAGAATCTATTCCAATAAACTGATATATATTAGAAGGGATTTGTTAAAATGATCTAAATAGAATTGAGGAGATACCTTTATAAGCTGTGAAGGTTTGATACGATTGTTAGTTGTGGAAGATATCTTCGAAGACATCAGAACCGCGCCTATGCTGAGTGAAGGGATATAGAATCAGCATTAGGTTCATGAGTCAAACCCTCATTTCAAGTTCTGCGGCTGACTCGAACTCGACTGAGCCGCTCAGTTAAGTTCCAACCTAAAATATTAATCTTTAGATTCGGACGTGAGTAGGGATTAATCTTTAAATTAAATAGTAAAACACAATACGTTTTCATTGCTTTGAGATATAAACTCAAGATATAAACTCAAGCTTTAAGATATAAACTCAAGTTAAGTCACTAGCTAGTTTGACTTTATTAGTAACTTTGTTGAATTGCGACACTGTAACTACTTAGGAGTATTGCAAATTTTCAATTATTTCTTAGAAATAATCGAGGTATCAGGATAAAAAATTTATTCCGCACATTAATTGAATATTATGTACAAAATGCTGTAAATTACAGCTATTAATGTTAATTTGTTCGGTTTCAGGAAGTCTAAATTGAAGTAACGCACATAATCATAAAAATTTAATATCAGTTCATCTTAAAGGATTAATTATTACTAAAAATGTTCGATGTAGAAACTTAATTCTTATTTATGATTTTTAAGATTTTCCTACATAGTCACCAACCAAAGTTATACAATTCTTCCAACGTTTCTTGACCTTTCGAAGGCCCACATTGTAGAACTCAATAGATTGAACTCTATCTTCTCCATGTCGAAGTCATAAGTTTCCTGAAATCAAACAAATGAATATTAATAGCTGTAATTTACAACATTACGTGCATAAGAATGAATTTATATAGTAGAATTAAATTTTATCCAGATATGTCGGTAATTTCTTAGCAATAATTAGGACAGTACACTACTCCCACATATTGATTAATAATGGAAATAGAAAGAAATACACATATCTGGGGCATTACAAATTAAAAAATTTTCAAAAGAATTATTGCTTGGAACAAGTCATAAAAATAACTCTGGATTATTTTTCGTTAGAATCCTTGATAAGAAAAATATCAGGGTCAAGTTCAGAATGAAATTTTCTAAAGCAATTATATTAGGATAGAATTTCGATTCTTTTATTTTTTCTTGGCTTATATACTACTTTTACATTCGGAATCGGGATGATCACTTCACTGCTTAGGACTGAAGACAACCTGATATTACATTACAGGGACTTTACGTGATTCTCATGGAAAGCGTCTCAAAGGAGTAGTATTATGAACTATAGTAACAATAAAAAAAAAACGAGAAAAAGAAACTTGCAGAAGTTTCAAACTAAAAGAAACAAAAATAACGAAATAATAATCCCAATCTCTAGAAAAATACGAGAAGAGAGTCGGGAAGTAAAAAAAAGATAGTCCCATCTGAAGCAGATTCGAAAAATATCATTGTAACAGTATCTTCGTCTCTGAAAACGCAGGGATCTGCAAAAGATGACTTTCTAAGTTTAGTTCTTGGTGTATCTTCTATTCTCGGAGGTACCCGCCGTATTCTCGTCTCTATTGGAATAAACTAGATGGAGGAATGGAATAAAAAAAAATAAGAAGGTACAAAAAAAGGAAGGAAAGAAACGCAGGAGGAAAAACACGAGGTAAATTGCGTTCCCCAGCTTTTGTGGAAGTCATAAGCGTCACTCTGCGAAAGATGGAATTGCGCATAATGACCTTGCCTTTAGACAATCACTGCGCTAGAACGAAGTCAAGATGGCTGTCGTTTGGTTTGTATTGCTCCATCCCCTCCGTGCTCCCCTTTTCCCGAGCGAATGGATGGAGGAAGATTTTGGGATGGAATGGTTAGTGGATGAATTCCGGTGTCTTTGGAGAGAGAACTCATTTCAGGAAACTAGAATGGCAAGGGAAGATTTCAATTAAATTCGTTCCAGGAATTATTTTTTCCAATCTAACTTAAGACATAACTGCGATGATTCGAGTGATAATTATAACATTATAAATGTACTAAAAAAAACCCTTTTTTTTTACCCTCCCCCCCCAAAAAAAAAAAAAAAAAAAAAATCTTCTAGCCCTTATTTAACAGGCGAAAGGAGAAAGAACCGTTTCCCCAGACCTGTCGCTCTGAAAATGTACGCTCGATGGACCGGATAAATTTTCTCATTAAGCATGATTTCATATGAAAATTCATATAAAATCATCCCTGCAATTAAATAGGCTGAATCTTAGCGATTGTTATCAATGATACCACTTAAATAGCTGTGATATTTAAAAAAATAATTGCGAATTTTAAAGAAAATATATTCATTTTGATAAAAAAAAAAAAAAAAAAAATTCTATAGCTACGAAAATAACAACATTATAAATTACATTCTTTTTTTAATTTACGAGTACTTAAAACATAGATAAAATAATAGAGAAATGAATACAAATACAAGATAAAATTAAAAGAGATACTTAAGACTTTTGAAGCTTATGAAGCTCAAATTCTTTTGATTCAACAGCAAAAACAAAATGGAAAAAAAAAAAAAAAAAAAAAAAA
>BMAW01128778.1:4702-30246 GCA_019974015.1 Nephila pilipes | reverse complement strand
GGGGGGTGGGGGGGGGGAACCCGCCATCTAGTGACCGTTAAAAATTCAAATAAAGCGTTCCAATTTGAAATCACACCAGTGTAATCATGGGCCCGGTGGCACGCAAACACTCGTCACAAATACGATACCGTGGGCCATGAAGGGAGAATTAAGCTATGTCAATGGGTGCTGCCATCTGTTACATGGAGCCGAAACAAATGTAACATTGATTCCTAAGTTAGGTTTGATTTATTTGTCTTTCGCTGCTAAATCAAAATTTGATTGCTGCCGTATTGAGATGTCATCGTGTGTGAGACCTGGATTCATCATTATGCACCGGAAATCAAGCAAAAATCTAAACGTTGGGTTGCTTCCGGTGAATCTTTTCCGAAAAAGATGAAGACGGTCTTATCGGGTGCAAAAGTTACGACATAGAACTTTTGAGTTGCGAATGGCGAATTACGAAAACGAGTAACTGAGACTTAGACAGCTGTCTAGTGAGTCATGATGCTTACCATTTTCGACGCTGCGATCGCCATCTCTTTGATTTTCTAGGGACTTATTGAACTGACCTCGTAACTTATAAAAGCCGGAAGCTCAGCCAGGTAATTACTGATCAATTCACTACCATAACTATTTACTTAATATGTGATCGAAAGGAGTATTGAGCAATATTCAAGCCTTTTTAAATTATATATTATTTTACATTTAAAAGTAGCTCTTTACCTTTTAACCTATCTTCAAACAAAAGCTTGTTTTAAAAATGTTTTTTATTATATCTATTTCATTTTTTTCACTCTGTACATTTAAAACTAAAAAGCCACTACATGAGCTGCACGTGTGCAAATTTTTCTCACTAAAATAATCCAAACTGGAACATTTCACTTTCCAAGAAAGGGCGAGTCATCTGTATAGAATAGAAAGAGGAGAAAGGTATTTATGTATGCTCAAAACGGAAAGTATTAGCATCAACCGAACAAAAGAATAATCTGAATTTTATGAAAAGAAAAATAAAAGCTATGACATTACAATGTCTAGGAATGATATCATAAGCAACTTCTTATCGAGGAAATCTTAGCAAAATCGCGTGTCAAGTGTTGCTGAACTGAGTATTAACGGAGTTCGATTGTACACTGGTGTTCAAAATTAAGAAAATGTTCTTGTTTTTTAAAATTTCATAAAAAGAATTGAGCGAAATGTAAAAATACTGTTTTGAAACAAAGATACAAATCTTGTACGTCGAATACGTAAGCGTAATGTGTATGGGGGTGGAGCTAGTTGAAAAATAGGATTTATTAGCGCGCGCCACATTTAGTTCCCTTGCGCATTTCGCCGAATTGCGTGGTGTGTTTTTTTGTAGCAATCGCTTAAATTAAAATTCAAATAGTAAAAGTAAGTAATGACCAACGTTTAGATGATGGAATGAGGTGGAGAATTGTGGGTAGGCTAGAAGCAGGCTAGTCTCAAACCCAGGTTTGCAGAGAATTCGATTTAACGCCCAACGTCGTGCCCAACTTATGGAAACAGTTAAAGGATACCAGATCCGTCGAGAGAAAGCGTAAGCAAGGTCGTTCAAGAGCCGTGACGGCCAGAGAAGCTCACCATTTGTCCATTACAGCGAGGCGTAAAAGGGATGCTACATCTTCTGAAGTCTTTCATGAGTTGTATGCAGCCCCAATAACCCGAGTTTCAAGGGTGACTGTTTCCAAAAGACTTCATGTTAGAGAACTGTTTGCAAGCAGACTTGTTTTTTGAGTCCCACTCAGTTAAGTTCTGTGAACAGGAGATTCCCCTTAAAATGATGCAGGGATCATACAGATTGGATCATGAATCAATGAATGACCGTTCTATTCACTGATGAGTCCCAATTCAGCCTAACCAGTGATTTTTGCCGTACTTTTATATGGAGAGAACCAGGGACCCGCTACTTGCCCTTAAATGTCTGAGAAATCGACCTTTACAGCAACAGAGGCTTGATGGTCTGATCAGGCATCATTTTGGATGGCCGCGCACACCTCAAGGTCTTTGAAAGAGGCACTGCGACTCTTGAGAGATATAGGGAAGAGGTATTGGAGCCCTATATCCGCCTTTTCAGGGTCCAATTGGTCCTGATTTCTTTTTGATAGATAACAACGAGAGGTCACATAGAGCTCAGCTGGTCGACGAATTTCTGGAAAGTGAGGATATTCGCCGGATGTATTAGTAAGCCATATCTCCAGACTTCAATCCTATAAAGCAGGCCTGGGACGCTATGGGGAGGGTAATTGTAATTCATACCACCCTCTGAGAGCCCTCCAAGACCTGAAAATAGTGTTGCTGAACGATTGGGACCAATTACCACATGAACTCATAAACTCTCTTATTTCCAGTATGACATCACGCTGCAAGGCGTGTATAGCTGTAAGAGGGGACCATACCCCCTATTAACCCATTTTTTTGTTCTATTCTGCAACTGCTGTTTCATACCTTGAGACTCCGATGAGTGTTACGAATGATAATTCTTGTGTATTATAACTGTTGAATGGTTATTTTTTTGTGTTATATCAACCCTATGTACACACCAGATTTCATTGAAATCAGTCTAGTAGCTCTAGAGATAATCGACATAATCGGTAAATTCTCTTAATTTTGAACACCAGAGTAGATATACATCCGATAGTTCTCTCTAGTATCTGCCAATGGACTCCCGATCTTGTCGGAGTCTCCTTTACCTTCTCATCAAAAAATCACCGATCTGTGGAACTTCAAGAAGAGGCTTGGGAGATTTATTAATATTGGGCTGTTGAAGTAGTCTCAGATAGAGAAAATACTTAACTATCTATGAAATTTGTAACATCAAAAGGTAATATTTATGTAGAAGTGGTCGCTTGAAAGTAATTTGTAGGGACTATTTAGGCATGTGGGAAATTTGGAACGAAGTGGTTAACTAATAAGAGAGGAGAATGAATGGGAATCGTTACATTATGTTTGAAGATAAATGGTGTTGCGAAAGCAAGTTGATGCTACTGTTGTGTGCAGCCACCTATTAAATGGCTCTTAAATCAATTCAAAACTGATTTATAAAATATTATTGTAGAAATTTTGATTTGGTTGCCATAGGATGCCAGATCAAAATTTGACTGCTGACGGGACAATTTGTCGTCACCATTTTCCCTCGAGTTGTCTCCGTCGATGAGATATAGGTTCTTCATTAAACACCGGAAACCATGCAAAAATCAAAACAATGGGTTGCTACTGGCGAATATGCTCCGAAGAAAGCGAGGATGGGCCTCATTGGCTGGAAAAGTTGTGACAATGATTGTTTGGGGTGCAAAGGACGCCATAAACTCATGGACTTCTTTGGAAAAAGAAAAATTATCAATTACAATATTTCAGTGAATTATCTAATTCTAGTATCTTATTTCTCTAACACGGACACTTTTTGAACCACCCTCGCATCTGCACTCTGTAAGAGGTATATTATATGTGAGTGAATCAGCAATACATTTTCCTCATTAAGAATATTCATAATAGGCAGTTGTTCGAATGTAGGGGCACTAGAGGGGAAAACAACTGCTCTTCCAAATTGAGGAAGTTTATTAAAAATTTATACAAATTCTGCCGCAAAAGTTTTAAAAGAATATGATCCGTACACAAATGGGGTAAAACCTTGCGTTGATGATACTTAAGAGATCACGTACTTTTCAAAAGATTGTGTAATATCACCATAAAGACGCCTTAGCAGTGAATGAGAGTAAACTTTTAAATTTTCATACTTTATCTTAAGCGTTTAAAATATTATTAGAGTTCTGGACATGAATAAATGCACAATCCTTAGCTACAGTTACCAGGAAAGATTCTTCAAAAATCTTTTAAAACGTCAAAGCGTATTTGAATAAAAAGAATAAACAGCTTTCTGGAATGATCGTAATTATATGCATAATAGGCAGGCCGACTTCTGAGATACTCTTTGATTGATTTACAAAATAGGAGGAGAAGAAAATAAATTCAATTTAGGTCGTAGAATGTATATTCTTTTAGTAGTAGGTCGGATTGGTAAAAATTTTTCATGTAAAAATTAGTTTTTTCGTTTGTGACTAATCCTGTTACCCGTCTTGTTTGTGTTACTCGAATCACAAATCTAAATTTCATCTTAAGTTCAAGCACAGATAAAGTAATTAAAATAGTCAATTATGTTTCAAAATAGAGTTTATTTACTCCTTGAAAACAAAATGTTCTCAACCAATTTCAAATCCCTTACCACGAGTGATAACAACTTCTATAATATAGTAAAAATTAAGCTTACCGGAATACAATGCGAATAAATCCTCCAAATAATCAACCAATCAGACAGCGTTGGATAATAGTCCCAACAAATCAAGTAGATACGCTAGAAAACTCCTACGTACTTCACGCAAGCACTCTTTCTATCACCGTAACCTTATCTCTCTCAATTCAATTCTCTGTCACTTTTATACGACTTGATTATATCTGTTCACTCCCAGATGCTAGTTAAGAAAAAAGGGTTTCGGAAATACCCTATGTTACGCATTATCCTGTATAAATAATTTAGGACAGCTTCTATTTTATATAAAGTTAGCAGCACGCATTATCGAAGAAACATTTACAAGGCAAAAATGTTGATCATCTTTGAAAAAGATATCGTTGCGGCATAGATAATATAGAAATTTAACTCTTTTTACAACTTCTTTTGATTTCAATGATGACCAATCAAAGAGTATGTTTCTTTTATAAAGTTATATAAAATAATGTCATTAATATACGAGCAAATTTAATGTTAATTACCCACTTCTGAACACATTTTGAATACACAGGGACATCTAAATGTATAGAAATTGCTAGAATAGATCTTTTTGAGAAACAAAATTGTTTCAAATTCCATTTGGGTCTGTAGATACAAACCTATTCTTGAAACATAAATTATGATGCTTTTCTAATACAGAATATTTCTGACATTTATGTAAGCAAACAAGCACTAAAATTTTTCAAATGTTCATAGATTATTTAGTATTAAATTTCATTATTTTATTATTTATGTACTACTCTCAAAAGTAAAAATGGTAATATTGAAAACAAGGAATGTTTGAAAAAAAAATACTTGTTACTTTTTAAGGAAAATTAGAATTGACAAATACGCAGCATTATAATTGATTATTAAAAATATTTAATGTAGCGTGATTTTCATACATGCATATACACACACGTATGTGTGTGTATGTATGTGTGAAGAAGTATACAATAATTATACACAAATGCATTTTTTTTTATTTTTTACAAGTTTCTGTTTGTGGGAACGAGAGGAGCGCAGAGAGAAAATTTTTATTGAGGGGGGAGCTTTCCTACCTCACCTCATATCTCAAAATTTATTTCAAATTTCTCTGTTTATTTTTAAGTTGAAACGAATATTTATGTGAAGTAAGCGGTTTCGAATATTAATTTTTTTGAAAGAACAAAATTCAAAGGTGGGTGGAGAGTTGTCCCAGGAGTGGCGGTGGTGGTTCGAGTCCAGGTCATTGGGTCCGAAAAAGAATGTTAACCGGTCGCTTTTTTGCTGCGCCTTTCTCAGCTTGGCTAAAATAGACGTCCCTCTCTGATTAGTTATTAAGACGTTGTATCTCATGGTGTTGGAGAGAACCGTCGCAACATTCACTTTCTTAGTGAAGCTGTCACGTGAGTCATGTACATCTACAGCAAAAATTTGAATACATTCTATGTTTCCCTTTGTATAACACAGTTATTCTAAATTATACATGTTAGTATACTTGATTTTGTAGTTGTAACCAATAAAAAGGAAATCCATCCTTAGGTTTTGTTTCCCTTAGTGTTCTTACAATCTTTTAAAAAATGCTTTATATTAAAAAAAATTATTGATGTTATCCACAAATTTGATTCGCCATGTTATAAAAATTGTTTTACATCTATTTATTATATTAAAAACTGTTTATTTAGTATTTTTACACAAAGCGTATACAAACAAAATTAGCTAAATATCTCCATTTTTAGCTTTGTTTTATTCGAATTGTACCCTTTTTATTAACATAAAGGCTCTTTTTTATCATGTGGTCCCTGTCCTTGTTTATACTTAAAACAAATCCATCAGAAGAGTACAATAATTGTAAGGGGTATAAATAATCATGGATATAATAATGAATAGAATATAAAACAAAAAGGATAGATAGGAGAGTATCTTCTGTGTGGAATGAATAGGGAATTCCAAATAAACTTAAAATTGGAAGGAGGCCAATTCTCGAAAGAGGCGTAATACAATGGACTGAAAGTACCATGCAATAAAATACTTTGTTTCTTTTTAAGTAAATATCTGCACATTCATGGTTATTTTTTGTTATTATTTAAATGGCTAAGGAAAACATGTGGCGAAACCATTGTTTTATTACATTAAATGCTTCTTAATAAACTGAAAGGCTTCCTTCGAAATTTCATTTTATGTATATGTTTGTAATGTTTTATGTATTATGTTATTGTTATTTAATGAATTATGTTTGCATATATTTTATATGTACGTACGAGTATACATGAACATTAAAGAAAGAGGGCTCATGTGTTTTTTTAGTTTACTGGGAAAGGTTTGGGGGAAAGGGTAAAAGATTCACAGATTAGAGTATACGAGATGTGGCTATTAAATAACGAGACAGAAGCTGCTACAAAAGAAGTACGCATACACCAAAAGCCAGAGAATATTAGCTGTTTAGCGTGAAGCCTTTTCTTTCGAATGCAGTGCCTCTCGCTTCTGTAAATAAATCCTTATACTCGTAGTCTTCGTTCGTACATAGTTATTCGTTTTGTTTCACCAGAAAAATGATAAGTGAGCAACGAATTTTTTTGAATTTTCGAAAAACCAATACAAACATAATTTATTGAAAGAAGTGTATGGCAATGAATGTTTGTCGCATGCACATGTTTTTGAGTGGTTTAAGCGTTTTCAAGATGGCTGAGAAGACGTTGAATATGATTAAAATCCGAATCGTCCTCCCACGTTAAAACGGATGACATTACCAAAAAAATACGTAATCTGGTTCGTTTTGACCGTGGGTTAAGTATTTGTGCGATTGATGAGACTGTAGGAATTGACAAAGCATCCGTATAGCATTTTTGTCCACCAAGATAATGAGCCGGCTCATTCCAGGTTGTCTGTCAAGAGGTTTCTAGCCAGGTACAGTATCCAAATGTTAAACCGTCCACTTCGCCGGATCTTGCGCTATGCGACTTCTATCTGTTTTTGAAGGTGAAATATGGATTAAAAAGAACAGGATTTAAGTCTGTTGAAGCTCGAAAGAGAAAGTGTACACATCCTGAAGGAGCTTACAGAAGAAGACTTCTAGCATTGTTTCGAACAGTGGAAGATTCGTATGGATCTGTATAAGGATACAGGAGGGGTGTATATTGAAGGTGATAATAAGTAAATATGTATGACATCAAAATAGAACGTTTTACAGTACCAGTATCATTATATAATAACCACATCTCGTAAAGCAAAAAAATTAACTCTAGTTTTTGAGTATTTAAATAGACAGAAATTCACACTCTATATTTTTATTAATTTAACTTAAAAAGTATTTGTGTAGTTTTTCCACTGCCTTTCACTTAAGAACTTTTCACTTCGTTTCCTTTTCGTGTTTGAAGCAGTTATTTAACTAACGTGTTTAGATAATTGGATAAGCTATTCATTGTACTTAGCTAAAAAAGGAAACAGAATTGCTTAATGCTGAAAAGTATGAATGAAAAATGATCCAGAAACTAATTTATATAAAAAAATAAATAAAAACGTTACAGTGACCTTAAATAATATTGAAATTAAGAAAATAAATTCTAGTCATATACACTGGTTATCATAAATTAAGGAAAAATCACAAAAATAGCGAAAACTCTTTCAAAAGTAAGCCAAACCGTGCAAAATTTGCATATGTTGTCCACTAAGAGTAGCTGAGTAAAATTGCAATATGCAAATTAGTGACGCTGCACTCGGCTTACGTCATCTGCCTGGAGCATAAAAGTCCAAGTTTGAGAGAAAGCACACAAATTTTACTGTGATTGCGACATTGAAAATCTGAGATAGCCAATTCGTAATAATGACCTCTAGGCATCATTTGCCTGAAGAACTACGATGGAGAGCCATCGGGAGACTAGAGGCAGGGCAGAGTCAATCAGAAGTGGCCAGATGGCTAAATGTGAGTCCATCTGTGGTTCATAGACTTTGGAGGCAATTTCAAACCACAGATTCGGCATCTAGGAGGTTCAGTCAAGGACGGCCAACTGTTACGACCAGTGCCGATGACCGATATTTGACATTAAGTGCACGCAGGAATAGAACCGCTACTCCGACACATCTTAGATCCTCTCTTGCTGCAGCCACCGGAAGGTTGGTGTCAACGTCAACTGTGCGCAGAAGGCTCCACGAAGGTGGTCTGTATGCGAGACGACCAGCCATTTGCGTGCCGCTCACATCACGCCATAGGAGAGACCGTTTGCAGTGGGCCCGACAACATGTCCACTGGACGTCAGATCAATGGAGGCCTGTTCTCTTTACGGATGAGTCCAGGTTTAGTCTAGAAAGTGACAGTAGACGTTATTTGATATGGAGAGAACCTGGGACCCGTTATCATCCATCAAACATCCGTGAAAGAGATGCATACGGAAGAGGCAGTGTCTGTGTTTGGGGAGGCATATCCTTAGGAGGGCGCACAGACCTCCATGTCTTTCCAAGGGGAACCGTGAATGCTCAGGTTTATCGAGACAACATCCTTGATGCTTATGTGCGCCCATATGCCGGGGCGATTGGTGATTGCTTCCTGTTACAGGACGATAATGCAAGACCACACAGAGCTCGCATTGTTGATGATTATCTTCAACAGGAAACAATTACGCGCATGGAGTGGCCAGCTCGATCCCCGGACTTGAATCCTATCGAGCACGTTTGGGATGCTCTAGGGAGGCGTGTATCTGCCATCAATCCGCCCCCTCAGACCCTTGCCGCGCTTGCATCTGCTTTACAAGAGCAATGGCTCTCACTTCCTATTGAACTGATAGACCGCATAATTGAAAGCATCACACATCGCTGTTTGTGCTGTATTGCTTCTAGAGGCAATCATATTCCATATTAAAGGTACTTTTTCTATTGCAAACCGATACTTCCAATTTGTTTATTTTATACATGTGCTAATTTCTATACTACTATTAATGTCTGATAATTTCTTTTTATGTTGTTTAATACCTTACTATGTGTTGTATATTGTGGGTAAGTTTCATAAAATTCCATGTGTAATTTCTTGAGTTATCGCGATTTTTGTGAATTTTCCTTAATTTATGATAACCAGTGTAATTTAAATTTATCGAATGGTCGGAAAAATAAGAAAGTAAAATTAAGTACTGGAAAATCTACTAAATTTATTGTTTTTAATCTCACTATACTCAATTACTTCATCAAACAAACTTTTTAAATAAGAATTCAGTTTATTTGAAGAAATAAAAAAAATCATGTAAGCTTACAAACTATGGAAATAAAATTTAATGAAAAAGTTATTTTTTTTAAAAAATTTGCATAAAAATGACCTCATAGAATTTTTATTTTAACAGTAATTGCCTATATTACTATCTAACCGGTTCTATAGCACCTGAAAGTTACAAAAATAAAAATATTAAAAGAAATTTCTTACATAACTGCATTCTCTTTCAAGTAATGATATATTTATTGACTTGTATTCAGATTAAAGGCTTCCCTTTTCTCATTAAATTTTAATACAGATCTGAGAATCTGTCAAAGGATTCTTTCTTCGGTATCCTATAAGTTTAAATTGAATTCTTTAATAATATTAGCTCAGTAAGCCCCGTAGAATAGAAAGTTATTTTCCGCTTATGAAAATTCCAAATCTGCGAATAAATATTTGATTACAATTGGATTGAAATATCTCCTCATCTATATGTTTCCTGATTAAATTCGAAGAAAGACAATATTCCGATCTCAAACGCAATCATTTCCCGTTTTGAAAATTGTTAATTTTCAGCTCTGTAGTTTCTATTCGAGAGAAAAATTTGGTAAATAGAATGCCAAGTTTATTAACTGCGCGCGAAGCTAAAAGGTTCCTATGTTCTTTTGACTCAAAAGTATTGAGGAGTGATGTCTTTCAAAGTATATTTATATAAATTAATGAATTAATTAATCCTGCTTTCGGAACACGAGGAAGGAAATCCATTGAATAATCTTAGAATTTGCTAGTCTTTTCTGTCTTTTGCGTCGTGAATACAGTAATTAAATAATGTTCTGCAATTAGAAAACGTAATTAGTGTTTTCATTTTCGGCATAAAAGGAATTACGTAATACAAATAAGATCGTTAGTTTTCGTGTTTTTAAGAAGATTGCTTGTTTCTGCGTGTTATACAAATTTAAGAAAATATCATTCGTTAATAAAAAAAAATCGTTAAATAAAGATATTAACGAATTCTAATAATTACACTGAATTACTTAATAATATTAGTTAACCAAGCAGTAGCATAGAATTTTAGAATGCACTGATGTTTTCTTCGCATCCTGAATATGATAATTAAATAATGTTTGGCAATGAAATTAATGCTTTCATCTTCATCATAAAATGGATTAGGTAATTAAAATCTGATTGATTTTTTGAAAAGGATGTGTTCTTCTGAGTGCTATAGAAAATTAAAGAAATACTATTCGCTAGTAATTTTATTAAAAAATTAGTTTCATAAACTACATATCACTTATCTAAACTACATATCTTTTAATAACTACATATCACTTATTAAAAATACAATGGTGTTCTAAAATGATTTACATTCTTTTAAATTCGTTATGATAATTTATGAGATAGTTGATTGATTTCGAATTCGCCAAAGAAGCATCATGACATATAACACATCAATCAATAACTCCCGAGTCTAACATTGAAAACAACATTTTTTTTGCAAAAATTTTTTTTATTCATCAACATCACACCTTTTGTTAATCACCTTTTAGGGTGATACAATCGTTCCAACGCTTTTCCAAATCTTCCCCCCACCCAATTTTTTTTTTTTTTTTTTTTTTTTTTCGCAAGAAATCTTTTTTGTTGCGAGTAAATAGCGATAAACAGCTTTCTGAATCATCGACTCGTTGCTGTTTTTGTTCCATCGAAAGCAATCGCGGCACCCACTTGGAAAAAACCTTTTTCATGCTCAATTTTTCATGAAGGATAGTAAATACACTTCCATATGATATCTGTGTCATCTCAGCAATCTCACGGAGCTTCACTTTACGATCTTTCATTATAATTTTTGTCACTTCACTCACATTTTCCGGTGTAACGGCTTCCGCAGGTCTACCCGAGCGTTCCGCGTCATTTGTGTCGGTACGACCACGTTTAAACTCGGCAAACCACCGACAAATCGTTGCTTTTGATGGACAAGAGTCCGGGTAACATTTTTCAATCCATTGTTTCGCTTGCACAGTGTTTTTACCCATTAAAAAACAATGTTTTATCAGAACACGAAACTCGGTTTTTTCCATTTTTTAAACAAACTACAAAACGACTTTACTCCAACCTCGATAACTCAGCTGTTTCTGGTCCGATCGACTTAAAATTTTGACACGTTTCAAGCAAAGGTTAGTACTCTAGAAAGACCTGGTTACTGGTTTACTACAAGCGCCATCTCTGGGTTAGTCTCGGGAGTTATTGATTGATGTGTTATCATAAATAGTTTATTCTATTACGTATTAGTTATTCTTCAACCTTATTAGAATTATCACAAAACTACTATATCTTCAAAATACATAGAAGTAAAAGTTTGATCACTATTTAAAAAAAAAGTTTATTGTTCTTTTCTGGTATTCCAGATCGTAAGGGGGTTATGGTAGCCTAGTGGTCATGGTCGCGAATTCGCGGCTGGCGTTGTTTCTGTCGAATCGTGGGTTCGAGCTCTGACGCCACAAAGACCCGCTGTGTAGCGAGGCTGATACACGTTAAATCTGTCAAGGTCCTTTCATTGGCGTGGTGTGGAAGTTTGGTAGGGGAGGTGCCCGTTCAGGAATGGTCCTCGCCACTTGATATTTTAAAATTACGAGGTCCGTCGCCAATAGCCTTATAGTTCCTTCTCTGTGCGACGTTAATAAACAATTAATCTTGACCATAAATATTGAAAATTTAGAAGAGTTGCTTTTATTTTTAAAACGTTTTTCTGCATTTCACTTGGTGTTGTGTGTGTGTGTCATCAAATTTTCGATCGTTAATTTAACCAACTTCCCATCAAGCTAGAGCTTTGAAATTTTGGGAATCGTTCGTACTCGCCTAACAATGCAATATTTAGACATTTGCGACAAGTTTTAACTAATATTTTCTTTAATAATGCAGTTTAGCCCAAACACTTGGCGCGATTTCAAAAATTGGCACCAAACTTAGCGATTTTTTTTTTTTTTGTTCTTTTGATCCGTGAAACGGAACAGGGTAGCCACATTTGGCAAAATACTGCCAAATAATTCTTGTCGCCAAGGATAAACCTTTCCTGAATTCTGGTTCCCATTTTTTTTAATAGAATGACTTACAAACTTTCAAATGCATGTTTTGATTTTATGAGTATTATGAATTTCTTAATATGCTCACAAATGTATCTTTTTAAGTAAATTTTAAAGTTAAAAATAACTAACAGTTTTAACTAATATTTCAATAATTTTCTTTAATAAACTTTGCTACCATATAAAAACATTATTTTTAAAAACGTTGGTTTTTATATCGAATTATTTGCATTATTTTGAATGATTTAAATTTGTTTTGTTAATTACGCTACTTTTAGACTGTCTACATTCATTTCTCTAAGTGATTCATGTGCACATGTTAAGAACTTAAGTCATTTTTTTGTTCACTTCTTTTTCACAGCATCAATAATTTTGTTACTGTTACTCGTAAAGGCTAGCTAGTTTGAAATTTTACTATCGAAACATTTACTGAAACCAGGTATCAATGAATTGAAATAAATTTAGGAAATAAAAATTGCATTTTTAAGCTTGTAAGTAAATTACATTACTAGGTAAATTACACTTTTAAGCTTTCCGACTTAATGATATCTCAAACATCCGTTCACGTCTCTTTACGCTATGCAGCTCCTATTATTGTATTTTTTTTTTGTTTCGTCTCAAATAAGAAAATAAATTTTAGAGTTCGTAAACCATGATAAAACACAGTTAAATATAACTATTTACCACCCAGAGGTTTTTTGGTTTATACAGCAACAAAAGGATCACCGAAGCACTTTTCAAAATAAAGTGTTTTCTAAATATCTTTTCCAATGAATGAGTGAGTGAGTGAATGAATAAATGATAGATTCAATCGACTGATAAAATTTCCATTCTGTTGTCATATTATTGTCTCCTCTAATTGTAATATTTAATTGAATAATTTAAAAATTATTAAAAAAAACAGCAGCAGTACGCGCGCACCCCCCACCCCCATATATATATATATAATATGTATATAAATTACGCATATATACACATATATATAATATGTATATAATTTAATTTAATAATTCCTCTTAATAATAATTTTATTTTCTATTCTGTCCATTCCCTAACTCAAAAGTAAAGAGTTCATTTTTATTTCGTGATGCAATTCGAAATTATTCTTTTATTTTTTAGATTACACGCTCAAAAATTTGTCTAATCCGCTTTCCCAAGGTCGTAAATCTGTCGGAAATAATCCCTACTAGACTCTTTGTCTAAATTAGAAGTCCCTAGAATCCCTAATCCTGTACCATGTGTTCTATTACGTTATTATGGAAAATCTCTAATATTAAAATCAAAGCTAGAGAAAATTCTCTCGCTTACGCTCCTCTCTTCTGACTTCTTCTGTAAACTTTATAAATAAACTTCTTTTGCTTCGGCCTTGGTGGCTGAAGGCGGGCTAAGTTCATCAGAACGTAACGCTCTCTAGGTAGAATCAATAAATAATCTTATTATGAAAAAAGGACTGTTCATTTCGGCCATGCATTCGTAATGTCTTATTAATGTTAGAACAAACTTTTAATATATTTCATAAAAATATATATATCTTAAGTGGAAAAATCTGTTCTTTGCTAAATTTTGCATTAGATAATTTTTTATTACTTTTAAGTTTGTATTTTCTGCAAAGTGAAATTAAAATGAGAAAAGAAGATTGAATAAGCTTCTTTGTCGATGGAGTTTTTAGATCGCTGACTTCTTGTAAAGAGCGCTCTTTAAATAAGAACTCCCAAAGGTAATGTCTTTTTATTTATAATATTATAAGAAATTTTTAATAAGTAAAAACATCTTAATTTACTTTTTAAACACACACACAGAGTATATATTGTTACAAAAATGAAATGTTGCTTCCCAGCAATACTGATCGTATGGTTGCTAAGAGACGTTCACAGGCTATCTGGACACCTAGGGGAAAAGCAGGAATTCGACCCCCGGCCTTGGCGACAAATTTGGCGACTGTGGCGACAAAAATTGGCGTCACGAATCTTCAAGTAAAATCTAGTTTCGTCGAGAAGTTTCCAGAATAGGACAGAAACATTGGAGAACTTTCTATGTGACGTCACATCCGGTCTTCAAAGTATAAATAGACAGAACCGCTGATCGTCAGGGAGTTAGTGAAAGCGATTATCTTGCTTACTTTGCAAACTGCGTGATTTTGTTTAAACTGTGGATAGTTGTTTATTTAGTGCTGCAAATTTGTGCAAGTACGATTTTGTTGTCGTCTGTGCTTCCTGATTTATTATTATTTAAAGAATAAATTACTATTTTTCTAGTATTCTGCTTGTCGGATTGTTCAAATACACACACCGGACAATTTTCGTAACAATATATATATATATATATATATAACATGGTATTATATTATACTATATATCACATGACCAAATCGTAAAGCAAGAAGAGAGGAAAAGAGGCTGTTGGTGGGCATTCACGAGTTTTAATATTCCAAAAAAATGGAGCATATCCCTAATTGAGGCTAGGCGCTTCATTCGACTTAAAGAGTGAAAGTAAAAGTAGGTCTTTAGTTACGTGAGAGTATTGGCTTAAAACTCACAATTTTTTTAAAAAATGAAAAGTGTAAATCGAATTTATCACCCCCATATATATATTCAATTAAAATATTTCTGATCTTTTAATTAAAGCCTTATATAAAGTATTAAGCGATCGTCAATCATACTGATCTAATTATTTCTTTTCCGTAATATTGAAATTCGAACATCAATGAAGCCAAACTTAAATATTTAATTCACTTCTTCAGATTAAATCATAACCGCGCACGTTCTTTAGATCTCTCACGAGCACCATGTCACGAATAATGGGTAAATGAATGCTTGAATTATTAAGCGATTTACGCGAACAGTCTAATATATCCCCAATCCCCATCTCATTATCCGTCTTCTCTCAGTCTTACTCCAATTCTGTTAACACACTCGGACCATAATTTCTGATATTCTCATATAGAAATTCTACTCGATTGCAGACTAATTCCAGTAATAAAGAGTTGTCATCTATGGCCTATCGTAATTTTTGATAGACTTTGAAATATATATGAATCAATTGCATTAAACCGATGAATACGAATATTTGGTATTGATCTCAAAACAAGGGGGTAGTGTGGGCATCTTCTTCAAGCTTTAAACTTGCATCAACTTTTGGATTTTGTATTTGAATATGGTGAAAAGATAGTGACTCTTAAATAGAGAAATTACTTTGTAGCTGATTCTCCATATTTGGGGACCGACGAGGGCTTCTTAGAAGGACGATTTCTAAAGCAAATATTTCATTTCAGATTTTATTTATCTATATGCTTTGCATTCATCAGGTGAATAAATATTCGGTTATTAAAAATGTTCCTTAAAAGGTGACAAAATATGCGTAACTCATTCATGAAATGAAATTACATCGAAAGAAATAGTTGAAATTTTTAAAAAATAGTGTAATATTTTGAGGTTTTAACTCTTAATGTGAATTATAAAACGTATATTTTTTAACTTTATTTTCTGATATAGTGTTTCGTGGTGACATTTATTATTTTTTTTATGCACTTAGAGCATTTTTTCTGAGCTCATGATTAAACATTGCCTTTCTGATAAGTGTTTAGACATTAGTTCTTGTTCAAACGAATTTTACACTGTTTCATTTAAAAGTAATAGTTTTCTTAACTGTTGTCTTCCATTTAGAAAATGTTGATGTATTTTGGTATACCTTTCAATTAAAATGTTGAAATTAACCTCTAATGGAAATGTCATTACTTTTTATTTGAAAATATTTGATAAAGAAATTAGTGAATATTAGTGTAAATATAAATGTCTTTTATTAATACCTGCTATCAATCTCACACTTGATTAAAATGTTAATTCATAGATGAAATATTAATATCTAAACTCTTAATCAATTTTTATGAAATACCATCAAGGCTTTTATTGTTATTTCTTTGCAGCAGTTCACTGGATGACTTTACAGTCAACTGAATAATGTTGCAGTAGATGATGTCTTTTAGTAGATGTGTCGTTGCAGCAGACTAGTTCAACTTAAAAAACTTCGTGGACCGCTTTTGAAGCATGCTTGATACTATATATAAATATATATCTTATGATTAATCTTCTATCCTAGTAACAACATTTCTTAGACTTTAAGACTAATCTTTTCTGGAGGGATATGACAACAGCCTTCTCCCCTCCAACAGTCATGCTTAAGAGTCTTGGAGTGTGGTTACTGTAACACTATTGGCTGTCACCGTACATTGAGTTAGGAGCCACCCTATCTTTAGAGATTGCTGTCCGACTTCACCAAAGCAACATCATGTCTTGCTTGATGAATGCATAGTACATATAATTTATATATTATTATTTAAATAAAGTGTATAATAGCTTCAATGAATCTTTCTATTTTCACATTATAAACTTTAATACTATTACCTCTCGAGTCACGGGAAGCTACTCATCTTCCCGAGCCTCATTAGAGAAATAGAGAACATTCTGCAATAAATTAAGGGAAATTAAAATTTATTGCAACAAATGTATTTGCATGAATTATAATTTAAAAAACTCTCCGGCAGTCACAACACAATGCCGGTGCTAAATTATTAGCGATCAAAAGACACCGAGTAGTCGGCGAGTCAAGATACACATGCTTTGGGGCCGAATGTGTGAAGATTTCCACTGACAGACTGGTTGCTTCGGGTTATCCGCGCGCCATATACCGGCCTTGCGTCTAGAAATGCACATCAGCACCACTTCGTGCTTCCCTATAGTTTTGCTGATTAGATACGTATTGTGCTCGAATGCTTTTTAAAGTGAGCTTAACTTTGTAATTGTTTAGAGCAAAAATAAGCAAAATATAAAATGTAGCAAAAATATAGAAAAAAAAAATTATCACTAGTTGCCTCAAAATACTGAAATATTTCCATAGTAATGAGATATGACATGAGCTACTCAAAGTGGAATATTCTTAGGTATTTTATGTACAATAAACGCTAATTTTTTTTTCATGCAATTCAGCTCCTCCCGTCACATGTCGATATCAGGCGGGCTACTAATTTGGAATATATATAGACCAATCGTAGAAACGAATAAAATTATATTACTCAATAAATATTATTTAATGTATGAAAAATGTTATTTGCTTTCTTTTCACAAGATTATATAACTTTTTGGTACGTTAAATATAATCTTGCTTCATTGTTTTTCTAGGAACAACATATTTTAAAATACAATTAATTTCCGTTTGGATTTATCTATTTTTCTTACATGAGATGTCCTATATTTTTGTCTCCCGTTCCGTAATGCTAAAATAAGTATCAGCTTTATTTAGCTTTATGTAAAAATGAAATATTGCGTACTTATAAAATGTTCCTAATTTCCAAGAACATTTGATTACTTTTGAGTATGTGTATTATAATCACACAGCTTATGTGAATACACATATTTTTGTATTTTTAATTGTATTTAAAGTTCGGGATTTTCTGATATTATACACTCATAACATTTCCATCGAAACGTAAACACAAAATTACTTTGAGTATGTGACGTAATGGTGAAATCAAATTAAAATATATTTAGTAGAAAACCAGTAATATTTGATGATTGATTGAATGTTGATCGAGTAACATGCTTTGCATGAGATTTATATCCAGATATTTTCGTAACAGTAGTCACACACGCACGCACACATTAAAGCTTTACAATTATTTTGATTTCGTGGACATAACGTTAATCGTGTAGAATTTCTACTCTCATTTCATATCTGTAACTACTAATTTATCTATTTCTATGAAGAATGGGCAGAACATGGTGAATGTTTCTGCAGAAATAACATTTCTCCTCAGATTTAGAAAAATATTTTTACCCGTATTTTAATTTGGATTTTATTGTCTTTAAAACTATTCTACAATATGATTAAAAATCGGGAAGAAAATACAATTCCGCAGAAATCTTCATTATTATTATTATTTTTGAATTGAAATAGATAAAACAGTATAGATTTGAGGAAGGTAGTAGAAATTCCATAGGATCGACATTGCGTTCACGAAATCAAAATGGCCGGTAGATGGCAGCCTCAACAAAGGAAACATAATAATAGGCTAGACATATGGCCTAAGTTTCAGCGAAATGAAATTAGAGGTTATGGAAGATTAATTTCAACGTATCTAACGATACTGTAGTTTAATTTTACTGAAAGTATTCAGAGAATTCCTCTACTCCGATTGATTTGCATTGGCGATAGAAAATTCGTAATTACGGCTTTTGTGAGGGCTATTTTAAGGAAAATTAAAGCAATTGTATCGATAAATCGGTCATTTTGAAAAGGGAACACTTTCACTTTTACAAGTTTTACAGCAGATGTAAGAAACCCATTTCTCAGTCTAACGTTTCCCGAAATCTTATATCAGTAATTTTCTATCTTTAAGGAGATTATACGTGATATTAAAATGCCTGCATAATTATCTATGGTCCCACAGATTGCCCAGATGAACCGCTTTCAAAATGAACTTGGTTTGTGTAAATTTGAATCCTCCTTTACTTACAAAGGCATTCATGTTTATGAAACAACAATAATTGTTGAGGTGGCTTCATCCGTTGTTAGGAATCATTCATGACGTGGACTAACGTTACAGTCTGTTACTTTACAATAGGAGCTTCAAGGTCACAGATCCCCTCCCCCACTGCCGTCTATAACTATGGCAACAACAGTTGAGAATGGACACCACTTCTCCCCACACTTCGTTCTATTTTCGTAAATAAACTCTTAATGAAAACGAAATTTTGAGTTTCACGATAATCACTAGGTTTTTTTTCTTCTAATATTCATCATTAAAATATTTGTTTAAAATCTGCATAACATTTTATAAATATTGTTAACATGGAATTAAAAACATTTGACTTTCTTACACCTTTATATAAAGGAACTAAACAACCTATTGGAACTTTATAAATTAAATAAATTTGTATACGTATAGGTATTATATTGATATTTTTAAGGATATGTTTAAAACATTTATAAGCTTTCATTGAAAAATAATTATGATTTTGAAAAAAGAAACTTTTTCTTTTTGATTTTTGAACAGACTTTACACTTAACATAAAGCACGCAAAGGTATTCAGACCTCAACTGAAGTGTTGAAAATAAATGCAGTGGCGATGGTACATTAATCGCTTCCATGATAACCGATGGAGGAGAAACGAAAATGAGCGACCTTGACAAGGCTGTTCTAAAGTAACAGACTATAGTCAGTGGCAGAAAGGGTGAATGAAGCTATAAACAAAGGAATAGTTCTTAAACTGACAAGTATAAGACATTATTTCATCACATCCAGAAAAGATCTATATTGAGTCAATGAATCGAATCCTCATTTCTAAGTCGACCAAGGGCTTGGAACTCCGAGTAATTTCCTGCAGCTAAGTACAAAATTATAATATTAGTGTTTATATTAGGGTATGGCGCGTATAGGGAATCCTCCATGGATATAATAGTCTGGGTATCGACTTTCGAATAATGAAAGATCCGAAAAAAGGAAGGACCTCGTAATTTTAAACCTCTTCAAGTGAAGAGAACTGCACCTGAGCTGGTGCCTCCCTCACCAAACTTCTCACTACGCTAATGAAATCTCGACTAGATTTAGTGTGCATCAACCCCACTACAAGGCAGATCTTTTGTGGTTTTAGGGCTTGAACCTCTGACCCAAAGAAACAAAGTAACAGGAGGAGAAGTAAGTAATACCTGGGTTTTACTCCCTCATATACTATTTTTATTGCCACTTCTATTAAGTTCAACATTTTCTGTTTGTTATTGTTGAATATTTCCTCAGCATTTTTGGAATGTTGTGAGCGTGGAAAGAATTATCATTTCGCTAACTACGATGAGTTAATTTAAGTTACGAACTGTTTGAATGATATTTATCTGTCAGATGTTTGGATCATTGCATCACTTTCTTCATGTAAGTAGTCTTATTTATCTCTGTGTGTTTGAGAAGTAAAAATAAACCGAATCTGTGAAAACGAAAGCTGTAGTTCCGAGTTATAACAGTTTCATTGTAGAAGTTTTTGTAATAAGGTTGTAGAATTTTCGGTTGTCAAGCATTTCCGTAATATTGTGAGAATGTTTTTCTTGATGGTATAGTGGTTTTCTGGAGTTGGTATGAACAGTGAGGAACTATCAAGTTATTGTTTCTAGCACGAATAATAAATTAAATATTACTGCTACATAGATTTAAAGAGTACAGATGATTGCTAATACAGATGATTAGCGACGTACGAGTTCGAAAGTAAGATGTAGTCTGAATACGTAACAGTGAGGACATGAGAGGAAGTCAGCGCATGCGTGGTAGGGGGGGAGATGAGAGCCTCTCTCTAGGACATGGGTGTCTAAACTATGACCATTCGAGGGCTGCATTGCAAAAAAAAAAAAAAAAAAAAAAAAAATTCTGGGCCGCATCGTAAAAAGAAAAAAGTTTGCTGGGCCTCACATACAATATTGAAATAAAAATTAACTCTACGTAGTTTTATTAAAATAAATTAATTTTTTTTATTATAATTTTTTCAAATTTGAAATAGATATGTATAAGTACGTATTTATTTTAAATTTGTAAAAGTTTCGTTTCATTTAGTTTGGATTTCATATAGATGGAAAAAATTCGTATCAATGAGATAGATGAATTTGCTTTTGTTAAACAAGCAAATCTATATAGGAATAGACGAGGTAGCAATTCTTACTGCATTTTCAAGATGTTTGTCAGTGATCTTTGTCCTATTTTTGATTTCTGAAAGCTTCATTCTTCGTTCATTAATATAAGTACTGCAAAAGCTGAAGACAATAATAAAGCATGATTGTGAAAATTAGGATATTTATCGCGCGGAGTAGGTAATCTTTATAAAACTCCAGTAAAGAAACATTCCCAATTTTTTTCTTTCAGTTGAATGTCACTTTGTAGTTCAATGCATTCCATTTGAAGATTTTGAAGATAATTTATTTATTTCTAGAGAAAATGGGGTAGAAAATATGTTGAAATACTCTTCATTTTTTCGAAAATCTTGAAATCTACTTTCAAACTCTTGAATTAAATCAAAAATTGATGCAGTATATTTTGTGCAAATCATGGGTTTATGTGCAACCAAAGTACTGAAATGTGTCAAATCTTGCTTTTATTTGATTAAGCCAATTTTTTTTCTTGCAAACGCTGTAATTTTTTGGAACATATTTTTAATAAATTGATTTTTTTTTCTTTGAAATCTCAAATTTAAATAATTTAAATGTTCTGTTAAGTCTACTAAAAAAGCTAAATCTAAAATCCAATCTTCGTTCTCAAATTCATTCACAGGTTTCCCTTTTGTTTCCATAAATATTTTTATTTAGTTCTCAAATCGTAAAATCTTTTGAGCACTTTCCCCTTACTGAACCATCTTACTTCCGTATAGTAAATAACATCTGCAAATTCAGTGCCCATTACTTTAAGAAACTCTTCAAATTGTCCATGATTAAGTCCTTTTGCTCTTAAAAAAGTTAATGGTTTTTATAACAACGCTTAATACACTTTCAGTTTTTAAAACTTATTATACGGCTTCATTATTAACCATTTTACGAGTCGACCCATTTTTACCAACCATGGCAGGGGCTTCATCGGTTATGCTATCTGATACATTTTTCTTAGATAAGGAAAACCTATTTATCGAATAAATCTACAGATTTGGTTGCGTCTTTTAACGATACTTAAGCAACTATTCCTTCCGTGATACTTTAATGTTCATATGTTCCTCTTATAAAAATTGCCAATTGTGCTGTATCAGAAGCGTCAGTGCTTTCGTCCATGGTTAACGAAAACAATTTAAAATTAGTACAGTTACTTTTAAAAGACCTTTCAACTGAATGTGTAAATTTTGATAATAAAATTAAATAAAAAATTGAGTTTGGGGCGCATTTTATAGGCTTTTGGGCCACACTTTAGACAAGCATGCTCTAGGAGATGTTATGCTTTTAAAAGGAACGTAGCGATGAGATCCATCTAGAAGTGCTTAAACAGATAAAATGTGTCGCTTTTGCATGCGGAATACAAGAGTCAGTGCTAAAGAATTGCAAAACCACCAAAAACTGAATTTATGAAATAATTGAAGAAGACTCTTTTTCAAAACGATCGATTTAAATATAATAGCTTGTGTGACAATATTCTTTACCGCAACTAACATATGCCCTGCATTACAGTTACATTTTATTGCAATGTATTATTTTTTAGGTAGTCTTTGGCTCCTATATTTTATACAATACAATATTTTTTTAGAAGAAAGGAGTTTAAAAATAAGAAAAAAGTTAATGTAGCCATGATGTTCCCTTAAAATTAAAAAAAAAAAAAAGTCATTACAGATGTGCCTGTTTTCCATTAACAGTTATATTTAAATATCCGTTTGGCATTCAAGTAAGAAAATCAAAATTTGGAAAGTGTGTTACAAATGGGAAAAAAAAAGATTTACTAAGAGCGTAATGAGTAATTTTTATTATTATATACCTTTCTAGCTATGAGAGAAGTAATTGTAAATTATAAATCGAATAATAAAATAGAACATTTTTTTTATTTGAAAATGTGTTCCGAATTCGTCTGATTTTTTTTTAAGGTCGGTGAAAGACAACATTAAAATTTCAATGCCCAAGATACTTGTTTCCTTTTTTTCTGAAAGATAATACAAACACAATACTTCTTTAAAAGAGCAAAATATGCTAATTTCAAAGGGAATAAATATTATTTTAAAATATCAATAAACAGGGGATTTCGAATAATAACCATTGCAACAGGAGACTTACAAAAAAAAATTAAATAGAACGATAATTCAAAACAATAATCAATGGAACAAAGAATTTAAATCTATAATTAGTAAAATTAAGGACTAAGAACAATAGCTAATTAAATAGAGGCATTTAGTGTAATAATCGAACAAAAAAAAAATGGACACAACGCATTGCAACAGGGAATTATTAGCAATAATAAGATTATCAGAGGATATGGAACAATAACTCATATAACAAAGGATTTAAAAATAGTCAGCATAAAAAAATACAAAATAATATTCAAAGAGAAATAATGGATTAATAATATAATTCAATATAACACAGGATTTAAATAAGTTTGCTTAAAATAATAGTGAACGTATTAAATAACCTTTGTTTCAACAAATCAGGGAAACAATGAATAAATAAATAATTAATGTTATAACATATAGAGTATTAGAGTAATAATCCGTGCAAAATTATAAACGTAGCGTATTAAGATCGCCAATAGCCTTCGATACAAATTTTTCCGGGACAGTAATTTTTTACATTTGATTCAAACTATGAACTCTTGAGGGTTGGTTTGGTTGGCTTTATTTTGAGGGTTGGTATTCACCAGAAGCTAATATATATATATATATATATATATATATATATATATATATATATATAATTATATAGTATAATATCACGAGGGCTATTGGCGATGAGCCTCGTAATTATTTTGAATCTCGGTCAAGTGACAAGGACGACACCTGAGCTGTGTGACACCTCCTCTCCTAACTTCCACAACATGCCAAAGGGAGGACTTTGAGCCTCGACAGTTTTAGCGTGCATCATCCCCGGATACATGGTGGGGTTTCAGGGGCACCAGGACTGGAACCTACGACTCGACGAAAACCATCGGCCGCGTGTCCGCGACCATGACCGCTAGGCTACCAAGGTTACATGAATTTTTGAACGCATACAAACTTTTCTCTGACGTTCTTTTAAATATATTTTACACCTAGCGCAAATCTGATATCTGATATTTTCGATCAAAAATACATCAGCACTTTTTTCTCAGGCACAGGAATTTTTTTTTCCCCCCCCGTTTCCCCACCCCCCCCCCTTTTATCTGTTAAAATATGCATATTTATTTATCTTATGTGTTCTCTTCTCCAAAAAAAAGTCTAAATTTTAAAGGTAACTCAGAAATCTTCAACAAGGTTAGTTAATTGCAATTTACGCCACCGAATCCTCGTGGGATATATTGTGCCAATTTCAAGGTGAAGAAGTTACTTCATGATTAAAAACAATTTGAAATGATAGCTCCGGATAGAGGATAAATGAAATTAAATAAAATTAGTCGTGCAGAGTAAAACCAACGTCACTTAAAAGTGAAAGATACTAGGAAAGGGAGCTTCCCAAACAAAGTCAATTAAAGTTAGTGGGTGAGATTTAAAATGAACCGAGTTAAAATCAGAGCATTCAGTTAAAATGTGTCTCACGGTCTGAGAGGTCGCGGTAGCCAGTGGTTTTCATTGAGTCATGGGTTTGAGTCTTGATGCCACTGATGGCCCTCCGTGTAGCCGGGACTGATGCTGATTAAACCTGTCGAGGCTCAAAATCCTCCTGTTGGCGTGATATGGAAGTTTGGAGAGGGAGATGCTAGATCAGGCGTCGTAATCGTCACTTGGCCGAGGTTCAAATTACCAGGTCCCCTGCTAATAATCCTCGAGTGCAACGTTAATAAAACCAAACCAAACCACAGTGATAGGAAAAATATAATGTTTTTCATATTGAGAGATGATGTCTTGAATGAAAAAACAGAATTTAATTTATGCCAGAACAGATTTAGCCATTCAAGGTGCCCCCTTTTTTATAATTATTACTAAATTACTGAATTAAATATATAAATGAAAGTAAACGAAGAAAAATTGAGAAATGGACAATAGTAAACTTTTCTGATATTAAAATTAAAACAAACGCTGAATTATTAAATTAAATATATTTCTGTTAAATGTGATTAAAATTAAAGCAAATAATAAATTATTAACTTGAATATTATATCAGCTGCATGTAATTAAAATTAAAGCAATCGATAAATTATTAAACTGAATAATTTTAGCTAAATGTAATTAAAATTAAAGCAAACGATAAAAAAAATTGAAAAGTTATCTGGAACGCCAAAAGTGATCCACCTAAAACCATTGCCGCTTGGAGGGCAAAAATAGTAATTGCATATTAAAATTATTTGATCCCAAAACATTCCAAGAAGGAAGCCAAACTGAAAAGACAGAGTTTGAAATTCTTGAGGAGCAAAAAAAAA
>BMAW01128776.1:0-12458 GCA_019974015.1 Nephila pilipes | reverse complement strand
TGTGTGTGTGTGTGTGTGTGTGTGTGTGTGATTTAGGAAGATTACGTCATTATGTCACTTTCCCCGTCTCTGTAAAGCTAAAAATTACGAAGTTTGAAGAATATTTAAAAAAAATATTTAATAACGGGACTTACAGATACCAACTATTATTTATAATATTCTTGTTTTATGATAATCATTTTAATGATATATATTTGGTTGAAAAAGTTGTTCAAAAAATTACTGGTTAAAATATAAAACAATAATTATCATTTTGAAACATTTTACATATTACTCCATAAGAAAGTTTTAAATAATTTATTCGAAATTTTAAGAAATTATCTCATTCAAGCAGTAATAATGAATATATGCACAAATAAAAGTTGGTGACTAAAGAAAGAGAGAATTTTTCAAAAATATCGCTTTAAATTAATCCTTTTTTGTATTACAGATATTAAGAAAATTCTTCATGAAGAGAATCAAAATCATTTTTGATAAATTTAAGATATTTATAGTTTTGATGCTATAGAAATAAATTAAATATAATAATTTAGTCATAGAAGATGTCAATAAAGATAGCATTCAAAGATAATATTTTATTAAAAAATATCAAAATTACAACAGAATCGAATGTTGTTCCTTTATTATATGGTATAGTTAGAAATGCAATTTCTTAATGTCATAATGAAAGCGGTATGAAAGATATATTTCCAAAGAATCATCACATTTCAAGTAATAGGGTTTTTCATCGAAAATTTACTATTTATGAATTTATTGAATACTATCATCAATTATAATCCTTAGACTAAAGTATAATGATGAAAATTTTGCTTATGCGTTATGAAAATATATCCTATTTGTTTGTCTCATAAAATGATTTTTAAACAAACGTTTAATGACGAAATGTTTCAGGAATTTTAATTTGAGGAAAAACAAGACCAAAAATAATTATTTATATCTACTTTGAAGAACTATTTTTGTCTACTCTCTTTTTCTGTCTGCCTATGTAAGACAGTATTCATGCATGGTATAAATAAGCCTATATATTTAATTTTGTTTTAATATACATTAAAGTAAAATATAATACGAAACTATATTTTGTTGATTTACAGAATATTTAATCCTAAAATGTGTTTTTTCAATTATGATGTTTTCCATTTACCCAGATATTAGGGAAAAGAAAAATCAAATTAAATTTGCAATTTTTCCCTTTTAAATTTCATTTATATTGAACAAAGATACATGTAAGTTGTTATAGGAATCATTTGCAGTTTTTTTCTATTAAAATTCATTTGGAATCTAACTATTTCTAAAGTTGAATTATTCAATAATCCTTCGACTAAAGTATAATGGTTTTGTTACAAAATTTCGAGTCTCTATGAGGAAATAAATTCCGATATATCTAACAATAATACTTTTTTTTACGCTAGAAAATATACATACGAAATAAAATTATTTCCGATTTTCTGAATTTTGTTAGGGGGAAAATGAGATCCGAAGTATGTGTGTATTTGTTGAAATAGAGCAATTTATTTTTATCACAAATTTATAAGAAATGAATAAATGTTTTGAAAATAGCTACCCATCCACTCAATTATGTAAATATATATTTATGTCATAAATTTTAAGTAAACCTTACATAAAATTTGAATAAGGGTTTTTAAATGTTTCAGTTATTTATGATTAAACATCAGTATGTATGTCAATGATATATTATTAAAATACTTGTCAAATAGGTATTGATACTTAAGTCACGTAAAGTAATTTATTGAAGAATTATGTAAACCCAGTTAATAATTTTCATAATACGACAAAAAAGTTATTTATCAGTAGACCAATCCCATTCTCTTTTCCAGTTTTCTTATGTAGACTGGAAGTCAAAAGCCAGAAGATTAATTCCTCACCTCATCGAAGCAGTGTTAATGGGATCAATCAACGATTTTCAGGCATTTTTATACTAGAAAACAAAAGAATTCAGAGAAAGCTAGATCTAGTATGTAGAGTGTCTGCGTCAGCGTTACGGCACTGTGTTTGGTCAATAATTCTCTCACAATCTGAGATGTATGACTTGTTGAATTGTCGTGATGGAGTTTTCAGGCATAGCAGATTTAATATCCATGCAGTAAATGCTAGTCTTCAAATATTCTAGCATTTCTTCATAAAATTTAACTTTCACTGATTGCCCCTCAAGTACAAGGCCACAGTAGCCTAATTGTCAATGGCCACAAATTCGAAAACAGCTTCGTTTTCATCGAGTTAGGTTTTCAAACCCTGATGCCACGAAAGACACGCATGTCTGATGCACGTTAAAACTAATCTAAGTTCCCAAGTCTGCTCTTTGGATAGATGCGAAAGTTTGAAGAAGGAGGTTCTAGCTTATGTTACGTCCTTATCACTTACAGAGATACAAAATTACGACATACGTCACCAATAATCCTCATGTTGTTTCTATGAGTGACGTTAATGAGCAATCACTTCATAATCCAGGTGCTGAAAACTTTTTTTTATCATCAACCCCCAAAAATTCTAAAATTCTCTTATCGACCCACTCTATAAAAATGATGACAAAAGAAAAAACACTTACATGTTTCGTAAATAAATTAAATAATTCAAGAAATATTATAGTTTTTTTTCTCTCATTAGATTTTTGACATAATCAATGTTTTATATAATTCAATGAGAATGATGTGCTTTATCACTCTTGACTATATTGGCAATATTTGGTTTAAAATTTGTTAATTTTAGTTTTACTTCGCCTCTGAGCTCCATATTCCATTTATTTCTCTTCTTCATGAAAATAGAATTAACATGACTGAAGCCAGATTCAACCATACATGATCTTGGAAATACAATTAAAAAGAGAAATGAAGCATTGGAGGTTTTGGAAATGTTTGCATAAATTTAAATTCGTACTATATTTACTCACAGTTAAATTATTAACAAGCATATTTGCTTCAAGTTTAACTAATAGTTCAATGCTTCATCTTGCAAATGACTGTCATTATTTTCAACTTGAGTAGAAAGTGGCGCGATTGTCTATTCTGGGATATCTATATTTTTAATATCTCCGAAGCGTAATTTAAAATCATCGCTTAGTTTTTGGAGATGATTTGTATGTATTTCCAAATCTATACATTGGTTATATCTAACTGTCTTAAATTTCAAAAGTATTGATAATCTTCACGTAACAATGAAGACTTAAACAATTTTAATTTATCTTGAAATCTTGAAATAATTGTTCGTACTTGAATTGATGTAATACTTTCTCCTTGGTGCCGTGTTTGAATATCATTGAGCTTTGCAAATACATCAGCCCAATAAGAAATATTATTTTTATTTATTTATTTATTTATGCAATTCGTCACTTAATCCTGGATTAATTTCTGTAAGAAATTATTTAACTGGTTAAACAAGTTTTGATATACATGCACCTATTGACAACTATCTTATTTTTGTGTGTAATAATAAATGGTTTAATATTTCATCATTTTCCTCGCAAAGTGAACCAGTCATGATTTAAGAGGTTTTGCTTAATTTGGACCATCTTGTATCATAACAGAGCAAGAATCACTTCTCACATGTCTGAGAATGAAAACCGATCACGAAACACGCATGCTTTAATTGGCAAATAAGATAAATAATTATTTTAAAAACTATGCAGGGATAAGAAATTAAATAAGTTATAATCTATTACAAAATTTTTACTTACTATAATGCAATTACAAAAGGGATTCCAAACGGAAATTGTGCATAAGGCATTGCTGTCCATAAATTGGTAATTGAATAGCATTAGTATTCATTCATCGACCCCCTAGATCGGATAGACCTCTAATTATACTATATCGACAACCGGGGGGTCGATATAGACCACTTTTCCGACTCCTGTCATAATCAATCTCTCAGAAGTAAAAACTGCTTATGGATTCCTTCATTCACATCAAAGGAAATTCAAGGCTGTCCTAGTACAATTTGAATTTTTGTATTAAAAACATGCATTCTGGGTATAATATTACTCTTGTAAGTTTCACTGATTACGTCAAAAGATTCCGAAGCTGATATCATAACGCTTCTAGACTGTTCATGGCATTTTCACTAGCATACTTTCAATTTGGGCACTACACAAGAAGTCCAACTCAGAGTCAACTATTTCTGATCTCCTAGCTTACATCACATTTCTTGCTAATAATTCCTTCCATGGAGATCACTTTGCCTTCCTAGCCTTGAGCTAAAAAAATAGGCCCTATAGATGAGAAAAATAACCTAATGTACAAACTATATATGGGTATAACTATGCAATGGAATATAAGTAATTTGTACATATTATTTGGAATCATAGTTTTTAAATTTCTCTGTTAACAACGATAGAAACACGCACACACACACACACAGATATATATATATATATTAATATACAAGCCTTTCCAATGAAAATAAATATGACAAATAAGAGAAGTTATTTCTGAATAGGATATTTCTGTACATTCTAACCCATAAAATATTTTTTGATCATATTTTTAAAACTGTGTTAAGAAACAGGTATTAAAATTAAATGCTAACTACATACAGTATAACGGATCCTCACGGGCGTTTCTCTCAGAATTTTTAGAGATTTGGATGAAAATACCAAACAAATTATTAATTAAATTGCTTCAAATTGTTACTTTAAAACCAGTGGCCAATGTACATTAAATCTGACTCGGCTAAAACTCCTTCCATTGGTGTAGCGAGGAAATTTGGAAAGCGATGTGTTAGCTCAGGTGTCGTTGTCGCTACTTGTGCAAGGTTCAAAATTATTATGTCCGTCGCTAATAGCACTGGTGTTACTTCTCAATGTGACATTAATAAACGAACACATCGTAAGAGGATATCTTGTTAAATCATGTAAATACTGATTTTTGACTCTTAAAATTTTCATACACACCATATGTACTGAATTTACCCATGAACGAATTATAATTTTATAATCATAGATAATAGGTCATTTAATTTCGGACAATATAGCAATGTTTTTAGGCAATGATTAGATGTTTGATATTTCATGCTTAGCTTATATAGACTCTGTATTTTCTTTTCATTATTCCAAAGTTAATTGTTTCACTTTATAAAGATGCTAATTAATACTAAATTACAATGTATTCGTATTCTAATGTAAATTCCTCGCTTACTATTTCTTGATTAGAATTCGATTATGTCGAATATACCATTATTCGAAACACGTAACAAAAAATAAAAACGACTGTTATATTTGTAAATTGCTTTCCCTTTTTATGGTATAATTAGTATTTAGAATCCCCACAGATTTTCTCAGATTTTCATCTAAGAATAGCGAATCATTAGAATTCAGACCAAAATCCAATAATTCAAGTATTATTTTTATTCATTAAGTGTTTCTCCTCTTTGAACATAAAGAGAATTTCAACAATAAACTTTTTTGGAACAAATTGTAATTGGGATTAAAATAAATTGTTAATATATATGAAATATTATAAAATCAACTTGAGTGGACAATTTTCAATGGAAATGAAAGGCAATTTTTCATAAGCAATCTTGTATTCATATTTGTTACATCATTATCATTTTTAAAATATTTGTTACAACAGAATAAAGCAGTTGCTATATATAACATAATTAAAGTATAACAAAAAAAATTGAAGGATTTCTCTCTACGTTTATTACAAAAAGTACAACGGAACTGCAACATTCGCATGTTTCCTCAGATCAATCTCTCTCCTGTATGGTCCATTCCTATTTGATTTTTGGGGGGAAGGAGTTAATAGACGAGAATTACTTTTCAATTACCGGATAAATTCCCCTAAACTTCAAGTTTTCAGTTTAGTTCTTATTAAAGTTGTTCTAGAAGCAACACGAGCACGAGGGCTATTGGTGATGAACCTCGTAATTTTGAACCTCGGTCAAGTGACGAAGATGATACCTGAGAAGCCACCTCCTCTCCTTATGCACCATGCCAATGGGTCTAATTTTTGGAACTATGTTATATATCTTAGAGAAATTAAAATTAGTCGAGTATAATGAACCGACTATAAAATTGGCTTGGAAAAGAAAAAAGAGGTTCACAAAAGATTATTCAAAAACACGATTTTTAAAATCTGATAGGGGTTTTTTTGTAAGGAAAATTAAGCATCTTCTTAAGTTAATATTTAAACACAATTTAACTAAATCAACACAATTCATATTATATTCGTTTATTCAAATGCAGTTTTATTATTAGCTGTTATCAATTTTCTTTACAATAAACATTATTTCCATTCAAGCGACTTTCACATGGAAATATTTAATCTGATCCTTAGAACTTTAAAATGATTAAACGTTGCATTTTCATAGTACATTCTTAAAGTCAATTGCATTAAATCTTTAAATACATCCCAAAGGAATTAACATCAAAGAAAGTCACAACCGAAAATAACATAAATGCAAACAAAGTTAGGCAGATTAAAGAGATTACTGTGAAACAAAACTAACTGAAAGACAAAGAAGTTTTGTTTTATAAACAAATACTACGTAGTATAAAGGAAATAAGCTTAATTGAGCAATTTAAACAAGTCTGAGGTACATGTTTAATATTAATTCCTTTTACTGTGGTATACAAAAGGCTTAACTCACTTTAAAAAAAAACTTTAATAGTATGAATGTAACAGACAACACATAAGATAATGTTTTCCTATTTAGTTTTCAAATGGCTCCTTTTAGCTTAAAGATTTAATGCTACGCAAGGGAGTACTAGAGGAAATTTCAATAATATCATCAAGAGGAGAAGTGTATTCAATACATATTGTATTATTCCGAAACAAAATTCATACGAAAATGTTAAAATAAATTAGAAGATGAGATTAGATAAGATTATAATAAATTTTATGACTATTACCAGATGAATTTAAATATTAATTAATTAATCAATGTCTAGAGACACAGTAATTTGTGAGCAAACGTTTTGAGTTAGGTTTTTATATAAGGGATAGTCTTTATTCACAACATTTAAATATACGCACAAAACATATATTTTAGAAAACAAATTACTTTCAAATAAAACATTAGTTAAAATGTTAATATTTAATATGAACATTTTAATACTTTAAACTTTTTTAAAAAATTAATTTTTTATAAAAAAATTAAACTTTTTTATATTTTAAAATGCCTACTTTTCATATTCATACACACAACTCTTAATACTTTTAAACAACCATTTTTCAACTTTTTAGAAATGATTCTCACATTTCAGTGAATGAGTATAATAGTACTATCAATAGAAGTACATATTTTACATTTTTTTTTCTATAAGATTCTACAAAAAATAGTAAACAAGTAAAACAATCAAAACGTTGTATTTATTTTTCAGGATTTTTAGAATAATAAATAAGTATCTAAATGTATATCCTACGTAAAGAATTATCAAACATAAGGAAAACATCCACAAAACAATTCTATACGCTCTATTTATTACAAAAATCCTTAGCCTTTTAAATGCATGAACAACATTAAAATTAAAAGCTTAAGATAAAGCAATTTTAAATTTTGAAGTAGCTTGCAGATAAAGAAAATTTTAAAAATTTTCAAAATTGTATACATATAGTTATAAAACTATGTACATACGAGTTGCGGATAATTAATAACAAGACTGAAGCTGCAAAATATTTTATTTTGATGCCATACATATTTACTCTTTATCACTTTCAATATTCACACCCTTCCCCGCTCCCTACAACGCTCCATGCGGATCTCGTATTGTTCGAAATAGTGCCACAACTCTTTTTCTGTCAACTCCTTTAGAATGTACGCCATTTTATCTTTCACGTCTTTAACTGACTCAAATCATGTTCTTTTTAATACAGATTTCATTCTAGAAAGCAGATAGAACAGCATGGCTCAAAATCAGGCGAATATGGCGAATGGTCTAACACTGGGATGCTGTACTTGTCTAAAAACTTCTTCAGCGAAACTGGTGAATAAGCCAGCGCATTATCCTGGAGGAAAAAATATGCCGTATGGATTCCTTGTCAATTCTTTCAGTCTCAGCAATTGCAGCAATACTTATTTGATGGTCAGATAGAAACAGATCACCCATTTGTTCCGATATTCTCATTTGCTTTTACCTTGGGAGGGTGACCAAAATGGGAATCATTTTTAGCGTCTCCTAAGGCATCTTCAAAACGGTGAAACCACACAAAAGCAAGTTCATGAGATAAAAATTCATTGCCATAGACTTCTATCAATAAATTATAAGTTTCTGAAGTGATTGTTCGAAGATTCATAGGAAATTTCAGAACACTTCGTTGATCACTTATCCTTTTTCTGGTGAAGCAAAAAAAAAAATGGATAATTCTAATACGAACGAAGGCTAAGGATATACTAATTTGTTTAAAGAAATGACAGTCACTGCATTCGAAAAAGAAGGCTTTAGGCTATACAGCTGTCGGTCGCAGGCCGTTAGCACATGTGCACTTTTTTTTCAGTAGCGCCAATCTCGTTATTTAATTGCTACACTTCGTCTACTAAAAAGTATTGCAATGAAAATAATATAATAAAATATTTTTGATATATTTTTTGTCATTTTTAAGATGCACTGTGTTCCCGCATGTGTTTTAAGCAAAACTAGGTGGAAACAGAAGATCATTGTACAGGCAAAGTATTAAAAATTTTCAATCAGTTAAATATTCTGACATTTCAAAATATGCAATTTTAAGTATATCTTGGATTTGATTATTTTTTTTAATTATTTGAATGAAAATAAATAAGAAATCTCAAAAAAAAATTCTTATTTTTAAGATTCACTATAATTATTTGGTAAAGTGACTGCATATCGGAAGGCCAAGGTAGTCTAGGGGTAATGGTAGCGGACTCGGGCCGGTGATTTTTGTGGATTCGCTGGTTCTGGTCTTGATGCCACAAAAAACCCGCCGTGCAGCCGGGACTTTTGCACGCTAAATCTCTCAGGATCCAAAATCCATTCGTTGCCGTAGTGTGCAATTATGAGAGAGGGGTTCCAGCTCAGGTGTCATCCTCGTCACTTGACCAAGGAACAAAGTCTGTCACCAATATCCCTCGTGTTGCTTCCAGCGTGATTATAATGAAACCTAACCCAAAAACTGCTCATCGGCCATTTTACTAACTATGCTTTAGTACTCGTATTCAATTTTTTCCCGTTTTTCTAAGTATTTCTTATTTACTAAGGAGAGTTTATAATAAAATAGTAACCATTTTTATAAATAGAAAATGGATATCAGATAAATTACCATCTATCTATAAATGATCTATTGAAACTTCCTTGTTCTTTTCAAATATTCAGAAGAGTGATTTGAGAGAGTATTGGTATAGGAATAAATTTGTTTTGAATCTATTAATAAAATATGCCTTTTTGTTATAATTTCTCATATATCATCAAGATATATTTCTTTAGCTGTATGGGTGTATGTAACATCATTTTAGAATGATCGTTTCTTATTAATTGGAAATAGTGCTATGTATTAAACAATAAACGTCCCATTTAGAGGAAACGTTAAATCTGACAAAAGACTTCATAATTTTAACCTCAGTCAAGCGGTGAAGACAATACTTGATAGTGTATCTGCATTTTCGAACGTTCACTCCATTCTTTGAGAGGAGTTGGAACCTCAATATATCTAATGTGTTCGTCAGATTAACTACTGCATGGAGGATATTTGAAGGAATCAGGATTCGAGGGCAAGAATTCATGACTCAAGTAAAAACATACTGACAACCAGATGACCAATCTGCAAACAAGGCCGAATAGTATTATTTGAAAGTAAACTATACGAAGTTTCGCTTCAGTAAAGAAATGATACTGTATTCAGGGAATTCAAATTAAAATAGAAAAAAATAAAATAAAATATTCGATTAGCATTTAATAATTATTTTTATGATAAAAAATACCAAAATTATATCTTTATAGTAATACTTTGTTATATGTTGTAAATATTTACAATTCGAAAACATACATAAAATGTTGAATATACGGTTATTATTAGGCATTTTCTGCATGTTTATTGCGCATAGGTGTTTTTATTGTTTTTCTTATTTTATATTCCTCTTCAATTCCTTTTAAAAATAAGAATTCTACACTAGACAGGTAACGGTATTTCTAAATTACTTTAGTCAAATTCGTACTTATATGTTCAAGTAATATTGTGATCAGTTATATGGGCAAAAAAACTGAATAGAACAAGTCATACGTTTTGGTAAGATAATTTTATATATTTTATTGTAGAGTAAAATAACATTCAGAGAAATTTATTATGAATTAATATTAAAAGATTCTTATAAATATTAGTTAATAATAAATTCAGATTCACAAGAATATAAAGCATGTAGAATAAAACAGTAAACTCTTTATATATACAAGATGTGTTTTCTAATATTTAATCATTCTCAATCAATCTATCTGATCCTTTACATTACCTTATCGGAAATGAGTCTGATGTAATATATTTTTCTTACGTTTTTAATATGTATTTGTTAATCAAATTTGGAGCCTAGAATGATTATAGATATTTTAAGCGAAAAGAAAATCATTTAATTTTTGATAATTTGTTTTCAATATAACATGCAAGATCATCAACATATTATAGATTTATAAGAAAAATTTACAACAAACACTGATTTACACACTCACGAATTGGTTCTCATCTTGGGAATTCAACAACATAGATAAGAGGTTCTGAAACAGTTTCGTGAACCGGTATTGGGTCAAGAAAAAAATAGCAGTCGCCGCGACTTTGCCTTATATCACAACTCATAATGCGATACGGAATAACTGTGCAATATTTTTGATTTAATATTTATATTCAATTTGATTTAATGATATTACACCACTACTGTACTTAAAGTGGGAAAAAACGATGAAACTCTTTTGAAAAAATTAATTGGGTGCTGTAGTGCAGGCAGCTGGTAATTGAAAAACTCATATAAAGCGAACATAATTGTAGATAAAATATGATGCGATTTCATTTTCGATTGAGATTTCAACGCTATCAAAGAACATTTGTCATTACTGGAGACAGTATAAGTTATGCTTTCTCTCAATCAACTACAAAGAATGGAAAGAAGCTCAATTAAATTTTAGGTTAAATCCAAAACAAAATATTTTTTTTATTTCTGATGTTTAATTTATAATTGAACTCTTGTTTGTTACATCACTCTTTAACATATGCGAGGGAATCCCTCTGATTAACCTTTTGACTGCTTTGTTATCAAAAGCCTCCTGTTTTAGCAAAAAAAAAATTATGGCTTTTCTTGCATATTTGTTAAAGGCCTGCATAAGTGTGAAGCTAGATTTGTAACACATTTTATCCTTAATATTACGCATTGAAATATATTGAAAATCAAACTGAATATGAGAACTGAATTATCGACTTTTTCCAAATTCGTAAAGCTTTTGTTACCGAGAAACTGCTTCAACTTATTCTCAATAATAATTTGATTAATTGTTCTTAAGAGTAATTTGATCTTATTAAAATTTCCTTTATATAATTACTTTTGTAATAATTTCAAATAAGCAATTACTATAAAATTATGGAGAATATATACCGACATCGCAATAACACTTTATATTACCTATAAATCTCAAAATAGGCAATAAGCATTTATTATATAGACCACAAAATAGAATCTTGAAAATTGCCGTGTCATTGGAGGAAATAATTCAGAAACATTGCTATGGATATTAAATATTTAAATTGTAAAGATCTTATTAAATTTTTTGCAACTGTTTCTATTTATTTCTATGTTTTTTAATGTGTTGTATTGCACACACGCATATGTGATGGTAATCAAATTTCAATGACCATGCTTTCATTATTCCAAATGAATGTGTAAATAAGTAGACAAGCATGTTCCTCAGAAATTGAAATAGTTTAGATTAAAAAAAAATTGACTCACTGTTGTGTAATAACAAATTGGTGTTTACAGGAATAAGGCATTAACTTTAACAATTGAAATAATAATATATTAAGAAAAAAATTGTGTAAAAGGACAATTAAAATTAAAAAACATTCTGTACTTTTAAAAATTTCTCACAATGTTTTTTATTACTTTGAAATTAATTAATTTTATTTACATTTATTGAATTATGAGTTTTTACATTCTTAATTACAAATTAGAAATAAATAGGTATAGTAAAACACTTCTACTACGGCGAAAACTCAGAGAAACTTTCGAAGCTAAATTAATAATGTTAGTATTACTGCTCCGAAAAATTATTTGTCAAATAAAACTGCAATATAATCATGAATAAACGTCCCAATGAATTTGAAGTGAAATATTTTCGGCAGACTGTGAAATAAAATCATATCATTTTCGTACGCTGCAAACAAGAATAAAAAAGCGATTTAATCTAAAAAGTTTGCACTCTTGCGTCACATTCTATCGAAATATGGCTATAAGTCTCTGAATCATTTTGAGGAGAAGGATGGTTTTACAGCTTATGGATAAACGATATTCGATATCTT
>BMAW01128772.1:75598-94457 GCA_019974015.1 Nephila pilipes | reverse complement strand
ACTATGTAAAAAGAATTATGTTATTTAAATAATGAAAACGCAAAGTAAATAAAAACCGACATTTTTAAAAACAACGTTTTTATATGGTGAAAAGGGTATTAAAGAAAATTATTGAAATATTAGTTAAAACTGGTCGCAAATGCCTAAATATTGCATTGTTAGGCGAGTAAGAACGGTTCCCAAAATTTCACAGCTCTAGCTTGATGGGAAGTTGGTTAAATTAAAGATCGAAAATTTCAAGACACACACACCAAGTGAAACACATAATAATTTTTAACTTTAAAATTTACTTAAAAAGAGATATTTGTGAGAGTATTAAAAAATTCATAATACTCATAAAATCCAAACATGCATTTGAAAGTTTGTAAGTCATTCTATGAAAAAAATGGTAACCAGAATTCAGAAAAAATTATTGTGATAAGACACGGCGCCAAATTTTGGAATCTTTCTTTCTTGCGAATGATTACTGACTGAAAGTCAGCAACCCTTACTATTTCCCCTTTGTGAGTAGAAAAGTTTTACGATACCCCATGTGGCGTATGTAGAAATCCAGGTGTTTCCAAAGGGGAAAAGAAATATTTTCCTCAATCCTAAAAGCGCCAAGGGGAAGAATATTTTAACTTATTAAAATTATTGAAATATTAGTTAAAACTTGTCACAAATATCAAATATTGAATTGTTAGGCGAGTAAGAACGATTTTCAAAATTTCAAAGCTCTAGCTTGATGGGAAGTTGGTTAAATTAACGATCGAAAATTTGATGACACACACTCTCTCTCACACACACACCAAGTGAAATTCAGAAAAACGTTGTAAAATAGCTTGATGGTTGATTGGATGAATTTAGGGCACTAAATCGTCAAAGGATACATCTCACGTCACACTCAAGGTTAAGTTATAAAATATTTCTTAGTTAAAAAAATTCAAATTCACCTCCTTGATAGAAAATAAAATAGAATGTAATAATATTATATGATTAGGGTAAAACCGGACTCATTTAAAAAAGTGAAAAATATTGATTTAGTTTGGAATTTTTTCCAGCGAGTGAGTGAATGATAGTGTTTTAATGGCGCAATAGCCTAAATGTGGGTATGCCATGCCAAACCAGGTAATACTGTGATGTAGATGCGAGAAAAAAATTGAAAAGACAAGCGAGTGAGTGAAAATATTTTAATGGCGAATTCGCCAAATGTAGTCATGCAGTGTCAAAAAGATGTGATCTAGATGATTGAAAGAACTTAATTTTTGATAAAAATTGATTGACAAGAAGAAGAGTCACTAGGGTATCTCTGGGGCGCGTCACCCGTGTTTACCAATGGGAAGAAAAAGATCACTAGGGTGCCTCTGGGTTATGATGTCCGTACCAATGTAAAGAAGGCAAGCCCCTGAAATAATCTCCAGGGTAAGGTGCCCGGCTATATCCTTAGACACTGGATATAGCCGGGTAGGATATTTTAATCTGTCTGCTCTTTAGCAACCCGGAGTGAGAGACTCTTGCCCACAATCTGGATATAGCCGGGTAGGATATTTTAATCTGTCTGCTCTTACGACGTGCATGAGCTACAGTGGGACTATTCTTTCACACCCGGTCACCACATGGGTGGGGATTTTCCCCAACCAAGTCAATTAAAGAAAGTGTAAAAGAATTAAAGTGATTCAAGCGAACATAATTAAAAGCAGAGTATTCTGTCAAAATTTGCCTCATGGTCAAAGCACAAACACAATATTTATATACAGAGGGATCCTCTCCCTCGGAACGAGTTGTTTATGAGTAAGTTTGGTGTTTCCAATACAAAAATGTGCTAAAAATTACGTTCTGATAGGTTTAACCTGATTCAATTTTTTTTAAATTTTTTTTTTACCTCAAGGCTCCACTCATCCTGCCAATGATCACGAATAGCTGATTTAATGCATTTTACCACATCGCAATATGGAATAGTAAGAGATATTCTGCCAGATGTCGATTTAGAAACAATAACGGACATTTCAATTCTCTTTATTCCCAGTCTGTCGCGGACCAAAGTCCTCCCATGGCCTGGTGTGGAAGTTAGAAGAAGGTGTGGAAGTTAGAAGAAGGGGTGTCAGCTCAGGTGTCGTCCTCGTCACTTGACTGAGGCTCTAAATTACGAGGTCTGACGCCAATAGCCCTCGTGTTGCTTCTAGTGCGACGTTATTAAAACTAAGCTAAAAACTAATCCCTTTATGTGAACGAGGGAAGGTATAAAAAAAAATCTTTTCTATGTTTTGAGAATTCAGATTATGAATTTTTTTAGCGTGTCAGTTATCAGAGAATGCGAAGAATGATTTGGGATGACTTATGGATGGAAATAAAAAGAGCTTGAAAATTATTGTATGGATCGACACAGGAATGTGGAAATTTTTTCATGAATTTGATAAACCCCGAATCAAAACACCCCACCTAAAACTATAGTCTTTTAAGTGGCTAGTAATATTTCATTAATGTACTTTAAAAATGATTGGCTATTGGGGTATTAAGTAAGCAAATGAGATAAGTATTGATTCGATCATTGGTTCATTTTGTTAATATATGCTCTTAAAACGCTTCGTCGACTTTAAAAGAATATGAGTGAATGAGTAATTGCTTATATATTAACGTCGCACTGAGAAGCAACACGAGGCTATTGTAGTTTTGAACCTTGGTCAAGTGATGTGGACGACACCTGAGCTGGCACCTTCTTCAACAAACTCCCACACCGCGCCAATGAGATGGCTTAGGACCTGAACCAAATTTAACGTGCATCATCTTTGGCACACGACAGGTCTTTAGCGGTATAAAGGGTTCGTACCTACGACTGAACTTAAGTCCACGGCTATGACCACTAGGCTACCGCGGCCAATTTTAATAACTTCTCATGATTCTTACACAGAATCAAAAATTCTTGCAATTAATATATATATATATATATATATATATATGTGTGTGTGTGTGTGTGTGTGTGTGCAATAATTATAAAATATTCATTTTTATTGCCAACACAAAGACAGTGGCGACGGACTATGAATTTTAGACCGGTCAAATGTGACGAGACTACACCTGGCACCCCCTCTCAACATCCCATGCCAATACGGGAGGAGGCTTTGGGCGTCCGAACAATTTAACGATCAGCCCCGGCTACGCGGTCTTTGGTAGCTAAGGATCGAGACCGCGACTGAACGAAATCCGGCCGCTGAGATCCTCGACCACTAACTACCACTGGCCCTTCATTGACTCGAATGTAATGTTGCACTACGCATAGATAAGTTTAATTACATGTAGACAATGTTACGAATAAGAAATTTTCAAGTGTATATTTAAATTAAAGATTAATAACAATGCTGTGATTAAATTGTAATTTGTTTGGCTGAAGAAGATAATTTTATTACAATTATAGACTCTCCCAATGTCACCTTCCCTAGTTGGCGCAAATGTCTATAGCAATGTGTGGCAGTCCTTTGGGCTATAAAACTTTCACAGAAGGGGTCACTTTCAGTAAAAAGGTTCATTCTCAGGTATTTTTACATGAAAGAACTCTCAACTATAGACAGAAAAGAAAGAGAGCAAGAAGATAGTCTGAAAGACAGACCTTCTTCATTCAGGAATAATATAGGTTTCTGGGATGAAATTCGTTGTGTATGACAACAGCTCAAATTTCTAAAATATTCATTCCACCATCCAATAGGCCGCTGAGTGTAAAAAAGAAACATGATAGCTCATGCAAATTGAAACAATTGATGATACACCTTGCTTTTACTTGATAAATCCAACTTTCAATCAAAATAACACACCTTAAAACAAAATTTACAAACAATTTTATTCTTAGATATAACAAAGGTTAATTATTGATAAAAATAAAAAGAAAAATCAACAAAATTCTAAAAATGAAACTTTTTTTAAGAACTCAAATATAACATAAACAGTTTTCACCTCAAAAATTGAAATACACAAATGCTTGTTTTAACTACATAAATTTCTTTTGCTTGCTACTAAAGTTTAAATTTTATCCTAAACTTTTTCAACTATTATTTCTATCTTTGAAGTTGGTTATGAGAATATAAAGCTGTAATTTTAAATGGAAAATGGCTCCTCGGAAAGAGACTAGAATTGATGTAAGAAAATTTATATTAAGGTTATTTAAGAAGGGAAAATCTTATCGTGAAATAGCGGAAATTGTCGGTAGAAGTCACTCATGTGTCCAGAAAATCATTGGGAAATTTAAACGCGATGGATCAATTCAAAATAAGAGTGGAAAAGGAAGGAAAAGTATTCTGAGTGATGTAGCTAAAAGGAAAATTTTAAAAGATATCAAGATTAATCCTAAACTGAGTGCAGTCAAACTAGCTGCAGAAACTTCTCGAATAATCTGCAGAAGTGTAAGTGCTGAAACTGTGAGAAATGTGATTAGACATGCTGGATATAGCAGTCGAGTAGCTAGAAAGAAACCTTTCAAAAGCTTACAAAATCAGAAAAAGGGTTTGGAGTTTGCAAAAACTCATCAGTTGAAGACAGAAAACTTTTGGAAGAAACCTATATTTAGTGATGAAAGTAAATTCAACATTTTTGGAAGCGATGGTCGTCACACCGTTTGGAGAAAGCCGAACACCGCTTTGGATCCAAAAAATTTACGTCCTACAGTTAAACATGGTGGTGGCTCCGTCATGGTTTGGGGTTGTATGGCTGCAAATGGGGTAGGAAATTTAGTTTTTAGAGATGGTATAAAGGATCATAAGCTTTATATAGACATACTCCGCAACAATCTTAAAGAAAGTGCACAAAAATTGGGTTTAGATGGAAATTTAATATTTCAGCACGACAACGACCCCAAACACACGGCACGTAATGTCAAAATGTGGTGTCTTTTTCATTGTAAACTGCAATTGCACACACCGCCACAGTCCCCTGATATCAATGTCATAGAAAATTTGTGGGCCACACTAGAAACAGCGGTCCAAAAACACCAGATTAGAAACAAAGCCCATTTAAAGCAAGTGTTACAAGAAGAATGGGATAAAATATCTCCAGATACCACAAAAAAATTGGTCGAATCGGTACCAAGACGTTTGGAGGACTTTATAAAAGCCAAAGGACATGCAACAAAATACTGATACTGTCTATGCATGTAATATATCGGAAAAATTTCATTGGTGTATCCTTAATTTTTTGAGGTAAAGATCTGCTTATGTTTACTTCAAATATTTGTGAAACTTTTAATTTTAGATATTTTTTGTTGATTTTCGTTATTTTTACTGTAAATTAACCCTTTTATTACGTGTAAAAGTAAAAATACGTCTTCTATTCTAGTTAATGTGTTATTTTCATTAAAAGTTGGATTTATCAAGTGAAAGTAAGGTGTATCCTCAATTGTTTGAGCCACTGTAAAAGAAATGCCATGCTAAATGCCTCGGCGCCACATAGAGATTTTTCCAAGTGTATCAGATATTTCATTTCTAAGATACGACGATTTGAATTATTCCACCAAGATGAAATAAAACCATTGCATATAGATATATTAAGTACAAAGATGCCATTTTTGGAATTCCAGAAAAAAAGATAATTTTTTTTTGGAGAAATTGTAGATTAATATTAAACTTGTAAAATATTCTTATGTATTTATAATCAAATAAAATTCTCCGATTCATAAAAGCTATGTGACTCACTAAGAGGATAATGAAAGGAGAGTGAGTTAATGTAAAGATTATTGATGCAAGAGCCAGAAGTGCTCATGCTGCGCCAAATAAGATTTAACTGTAGTCTAGACGTGAAGAAATTAAAAAAAAAAAAAAAAAGACAAAAATTGATTGACAAGAAGGAGGGTCAAAAATAGAGAAGGATCGCTAATGTAACCTGTGGGGTGCGTCATGCGTGTTTACCAAAGACAATCAACCCCACGGGAAAGAAGAAGATCACAAGGGTGTCTCGGAGTCATGATGCAATTTATTTACGAAAAGAAGGTTCCTTGAAGATTCCCAGGGGCAGGGTGCCCGGTATGTATATATTAACGTCTGACTAGGTTTTCGTGGTGTGGATGTTAGGAGAGGGAGTGCCAATTCAGGTGTCGTCCTCGTCACTTGACCGTGGCTCAAAATTACGAGGTCCGTCGCCATTAGCCCTCGTGTTGCTTCTAGTGCGACGTTAATAAAAAACTATACTATACGTCGCACTAGAAGCAAAACGAGAGCTATTGGTGAAGTACCTCGTAATTTTGAACCACGGTCAAGAGACGAGGACGACACTTGCGCTGGCACCCCCCTCTGCTAACATCCTCTTACGACATGCATGATGTATAGTAGGACTGTTCTTTCATACCCGGTCACCACACAGGTCTTAATGAACGGAGAATAAGCAAATAATATTGTCTATTGATTTCGACAGTGGTTTGGAAACAAAAGCTATTGCTTTTAGAAAACTTTCGGGATATTATGGAAAATTTTATTCGATTTATAAAATAGGGACTCGTGCAATTAGGTTTTCGTAAAACCTTTCATTCAGAATTCTCTTCACTAACAAGAGACTTAGGAATTTCTCTCTCCATTAATCAAACTATACTACATCACTTAACAAGAATTACAATGCAGAGTTAATATTTAAGGATTCTATTGGTTTTATTAACGTCGCACTAAATGCAACATGAGGTCTATTGGCGATGGATCTTGTCATTTCGAACCTCGGTCAAGCACCGAGGAATACGTCAAAACTGGCACACCTCTCTCTTAATTTCCACGCCACAACAATGGAAAAATTTTGATCCTCGACGGATTTAACGTGCATCAGCCCTGGCTATGCCGGGGATTTTTGTGGCACCAAGGCTCGAACCGATGATTTGACGAAAACAGCAGGACACTAGGCTACCGCTGCAATTAATATTTAAGAGTTTTGTAACTTTCGTGCTGATTTTTTTTTAAATTATATTCTTCTGATTATATACCAGAGGTTGGAACTTATGAAGTCAATGACAGCAGCTTTCCAAATTTTCGTACTCGTATATTATAAAAAACTCCATTGTTTCATAGTAACTAAAAAATTTAATTTAGTATGATCACATTTTCTACATAAGTCTTAAATAATGTACAAAGTATACCTATACAAAAAAAAAATAATTTAAAATTTTAATAATAAATATAACAAAAATGCATTAATAACATTTAACATGGAGCTTTAGTTCCTTGAGATTTGGCGTAAAATTTGAGCTATTACTATCATTGAAACACCACCCACAATGCTGCATGAGTGGCGGTGAAACTTATGGCGTCAAATGTAGCTGTTCCAACGCCAAACAAGTTGCAACTGTGGTCTTGACGTCTGATAAAAGAGGGAAGGGAGAGATGAAAATTGGTTGATAAGAAGGCGAGTCAAAAACATCGATATGGTATCACGGGGGCGTGTCTCCCGTGTTTATCAAAGACGGCAAACCTCACAGGAAAGAAAAAAGATTATTAGGGGACTGCGGTGATTGTTATGTCCACACTTGCCTAAAAAGGCCACTGAGTTGACCTTCAAAGTTGCAAAACATTTATGCGCACACCGGTAAGGTATTGCAGATCGAATTCCTTGGATGGCGCCAGTGAAGCGTAAACACGCGCAGATTTATTTATAATCAAATAAAAATAGCATGTTTGCAATAAAAAATGGCATAAAAATAAACATATTATATAATCTTCATAACAGCATATTATTTTCTTGGTCAATTTTATAAAGTTCGGTTAAAAGTTTTGAAATAAAAAAACTGATTTAAATTTTTAATTGGAGACACACACATTTAACTCACTAAAGAGATGCATACAGAGTCTCATTTGCACAATTCTTGTTATATATCGTCACAATACCGACAGCAAATGTGTATTCAAATGTTGCGAATTATTTGCGTACAACAAAAATTCAAAATAAATTAAGGGGACTTAATACCTTTCGAAATCAAAAGTAGAACATTTTGACAAACTTTTTCCATTCTTCATAAATCAACAATTTTTGCTCATTTCAATATGAAACTTGGCCAGTTTGTGTAATAAAGTGTATAGTTTAAAATATTGGGTCAAGTTTTGCTATTAAATTAATATATTTTCTTATGCAACATGAAATATGCGTACAAAAATTTAAAAAATAAATTAGCTTACCTTACGTTACCCACAAGATAATATTTGAAAGATGTACAGTAGAACCATAATTTTTATACCAAATTAAAGCTAATTAATGACCTTATTCTGTAAACCTCAAATTTTTAATTAATATTACATTAAAAAAAATTGAAAAATTAAAAAAGATATCAAGTTTGTATTTAGTAACTTTTTTTTTCATGTATCATATTATAAAATAAAATCTAATCATCCCATTAACAAAATTGAGGTTCACAGAATAAAGATCTACAACACTCATGTAAAATTTTAAAGCTCTGCATGCAAAACATTTTTTTTTAATCCTGTGGGAAAGTGTGAAAATAACATACTGAGAAAAAGAGGTTTGTTAACATTACATTACATAGAACAAGCCACTTTAGACATTTACATTTTTTGTTGCACAGGGCGTAATAATTGTCGGATTTTGACGCGGTTTGCTTTAAAATGCTCTTAACATTCAGCACTATTTTTTGAAAACAAATTTGAAAAACCAAATTTTTGAAGGTACAAAGGTACTAAGTCCCCTTAAAACAGTAAGGAATAATGACTTTTCGAAAATTTATAAATTATTTTTCCCCCTGTGTAATATTTCTCTGCGTACAATGAAATGGTGTGTTACATTCATTGGGTGTTCTGACACGGTAACGGCTAAAATTACGAGGTACCTGTTTTAAAATTAAAAACATACCCTCTCATCAGAATTACTATTAAAAAGTTAAAGTGCATCATTTAATAAAATTTAGCTTAATTGTAATCAACTATAATAATTGTGATCAAGGCAACAAGCGCCTGGGCGTTCGGCAGAGTGAGGAACTGCCGAAACAAAGTTGGAAAGTAAAGTTACGAAAGCGCATTGCCATTGGACGCTGTAGCCAGTAAACTAAGAAGCATATATAGCAATGGGAGGAGAGAGCGTTAAGGGGTGGGACTTCAGTTCGAAGGCGAAAACGACTTCGAGAAAGCTGTCGTTCGCGGGTTTTTGAGAGGTTGTAACTAGATAAAAATAAAGTTAAAATTAAAATGAAATAAATAGAAATGCCGTACCGAAACCAATTTAAAGAAAAATGCAATTTAAAAGTTTGAGGGAAAATTTTAACGCGAGGAGATTGAGTTTGAAAAAAGAGAATTAACATGAATTGAGCAATGCGCCACTAGCGACGCTTGGTGGTTAAAATTTGTTCTAAGTTAGGAAAATGGAAAATAAAGTGTAAACAAACTTTTAAGAGCTTAAATCACTAAGATTTCGAAATTTTAAAATTTTTGAAAGTGATCGACAGTGTTACGCGAGGTCCATTTTGACCATGGGACATTGCCACTTATCGATGTGAAGTCCTGAATTTAAAAATTAAGCAGGATATCACTAATGAATTGCTTCAACGCGCTCTCAGTCTTTTTAAGATTGGGAAATGAATATAAGAGTGTCCAAGAGCGGCTCTTGGTCTTTTTTGCGATGATGCGATTGACGCATCATACGAGGGGAGTTGTTGAAGCAGTGCATTAGGTATTTGAGGGATCCTATTAAAGAAATTAAATGATTGTTTTTTAATGAACTCTAGAATTGGTTCAATATTTAGATCTTTATGCAGGACAAACCAGGGAGCATTAATCATTTTCCTAAGGTGGATATTTTGAAAGACGTGCAGTCGTTTCAGATGGGTGGTTGCCGCAGACGCCCAAATAGGCGACGCGTACAATATGATCGGTCTTAAGATCGACTTGTAGAGCAAAATTTTGTGCCTGATCGCCAGCTTGCTCTTACGAGAAATCAAGCGAGTGAGCAATCTGCTCATTCCGATAGCCTTTTGATGTGCTTTTCGGATGTGGTGGGCAAAAGTTAATTTAGCGTCTAGAACTAACCCTAGGTACTTATATTCAGTAACCCAGGGGACGGGTTGATCAAAAATGGTGATTGCTGGCAAATTGCCAATACACCGTTGTTTCGTAAAGAGGAGGCAAGCGCTTTTGGATGCATTAACTTTAATTTTCCAGTCAAAGAGCCAGAGCTGTAAACGAGAAATGTATCTCTGCAATCTTGCAATAATTTTCCGATTGTAGATGTCTTGGGACATAATAGCAGTGTCAGGTGTTCTGACACAAAAGTCGGGTAATTTCAATTACCGCGCTTCATAATTTTGAACCACAATTAGATGACGAGGCCGACAATAGCGCTGGTTCCCCATTCTCTACACCAGAAGTATTCAAACTCTTACACTTTGGGGAACCCTTTGAGCTTATCGTTTTCTTGAAGGAACCCCTTGATCAAATAGAAAAAAAAAAAAAGATATCGAAGCTTTAATCCTACTCAAATTTACAAAGTTATTATTGCATTTTTATTTTATCGCAAAGCACACATCTTAGTAAAATAATGAATGGTAAGGCAACGATCGAGATTTTTTTTTTTTTCTAAAATATATTTTAACACTAGTCACAATATTTTAAATTATAACAAATTAATAAAAAAAATTATTAACTTGGATGGGATTAGGGATTGTTTTTTATTACAAAGTATTATTCTATCACGATATCAAACATTTGAAGGGGAGGGGGAGAAGGGAAGAATTTGGAAAAAAATATATCTAAAACGAATACGGCTGGTTGAAATGTTTTCGGCGAGTTCACGGCCATACGGAATTATATGTTTGGTTGCTATATGACTCTCGAAAAAGTATCAAAGAAAATATGCTCATTTAAAGGGCTCAAATTTCTAAAATGGTGAATACCCCTGACCTAAGCCAAAGAACAGTGGTCAATATGTGACCTAATGCGTCTCGATTAATGTATTTGAAGCACGTGATTTTATTTAATCTATAAAATATTTATTTATACTTTTTTGTCAAGCAAACTGGCTAATATTTTGGCACTTTGATTAAGTAAATAGTGATCCCTTGCGGAACCCCTGTCAAAGTTTGGAGATCTCTTTTCTACACCAAGTTGAAACTTGGATAGGGTGGCAGCAGCTCAGTTGTCGTTCACGTCACTTGACCTAGATTTAAAATAACGAGGCCCGTCGCCAACAGCCCTCGTGTTGTTTCTCAGAGTGACACACATAAACAACCACCATTACGTAAAGAAAAACACATTTGTAGAAATAATTATTTATGTATAAGATATTAATTATCGAAAATTGCATTTATATTTGAATGTGATACACTTGCCTTTTGGGACATGTTGCTTAAAATCCAATACATTTGCAACTTTAAAAACTTTTCTACGTACTGAACATAGTTATAACAACAAAAGCATAATTCCATAGATTTATTTTCTCTTAAAGCTCAAGATTCAAATTTCAATAAATTTTTATGCAAATATGGCGCAATATCTAAAATTTGTGAGAGTTTATAGGGGGAAAAAAATGAAGTTTGCTGTGTAGTAAATAAACTTTTAATGTGGAAAATAGGAACACAATGGACGGTATAAAACGTGTTGTAACAAGTTTAAATTGGGATAATAACCTTTGCTGCTCCCATAAAACCAATCAGTCAATCAGCATCATGGCTAAAGTATATTTTGAAGAATGTCCACTGCTATTCCAAAAAATCACATTTTGAAAAAAAACGCAAATACAGTTATTTCTCTCAATGGCGCCGCGCGTTTGTTAATTATTTTAAAATTAAATTTTCTAACATTTTATTTATCAAATTCTCGTAAGTAACTTATTTCTGGAATCAACGCAGCGCCCTCTATATAGTAACAGCAAAAATCACAAATTTAACGTCATTTCAATTACTTTAAAGCTGCCGCTTCCTTATATCAAATAACCTGATCGAGAAACTTCGAACACTTTTCCAGACTCAAAATTGTTCCAATTTTCGTGAACGATTGTAGCGTTGCAACACGTACTTCCGCCGTTTATGATGCAGTACTCTTAATAATTTAGGAACATTCCAAAAAAATGTTCAATTTTTCATTCGAATGCGTAAAGTTCAAAACCCATTTAGCATTACAGGGCAGGAGACGAACCATGGAATTTATTTTACACCAGAAAAAAGGGACTGATTCTGGTATGAATGAATAATACAAAATAAGATGTGGTTAAAAAAGTACTTGCTTTTGGAGATAGATGGCATCATTAAGGTAAATTTTGGTTACCACTGAGTGCTGCCATCTGTTAAACGGAGCCGAAGCAAATGTGACATTGATTCATAAGTTAGTTTTGATTTGGTAGCCATTTACTACTAAATCCAAATTTGACTGCCGCAAGTCGAAATGGCGTCAAGGGATCGACGTCATTTTGCGTCGAGCTGTCACCGTCTATGATAAATGGACTCATTATTATGCATCGGAAACCAAGCAAAAATCTAAACAATGGGTTGCTTCCGGGGAATCTGCTCCAAAGAAGGCGAGGATGATCTCATAACCCGGAAAAGTTATGACGATGAATCCTTTTAGTTGCGAAACGCATCGTGATCACAGACACGATGAACTTAGAATTAGACAGACACCTAAGGAATCACGATGCGTACTAAAAACGAACCATTTGTGATGTTGACAGTACCATCTGTTGGAGTTTCTAAGGATTTATTGAACGACTCTCGTGCGCTGCCCTCTAAAAGATAGAGCAGTCAGAATGTTTATATAATGTTAGAGCGTTTCGTTTCTGAAAAAAATATTCCGATTTCGGGTCCCGTTATTTAACATTCTCTAGAAGGGTCTTTAGGAGAATCAAGAGTCTAACATGCGAGCTCAACTGAAACACCGCCAGTCACAAGCAGGCACCGTGGCCGCTCGGGTACAGCTGCCCTAAAAAGGGTACATTTGAGGTATTCTTTGTTTAAAACCGTATCTCATTTCTACTCATAAATAGAACTATTAAATTATATTGACGTATTATTCGATAGGAAACCAGTTTGTTTGAAATGAGACTGAAATTTTTTATGACGTATGGAATATGAAAGCATAATTTTTGTTGAGGAAATCTCTTTCGAAAATGGATGTTTTTACACAAAGATTGATTTTTGGATGTTTTTACACAAAGATTGATTTTTGGATGTTTTTACACAAAGATTGAAAAGTAAATTCAGTAGTTAATTTCGCTTGGGGACCACTCAAAATTGGTGAACTAGTTTAATCAATACCTTGTATCTTTATTTTCTTATTGTGAGAAATAAAGACAATAAAAAAAACCTCGTATTACAGTCACTTAGGAAAGCTAATTTAGGTTAATTTCTAGAGTTACATTTAATGCGAAAATTGGTTCAGTATATTTTAAATGATAATACTCATTCTTTTATTCTCCACTGGAATGATTATTAGCGTTCCAGCTTATTATTAGCTTATGTCTGGGAAAGGATTATGTGGTGAGTCCTCAGACAGTTTATGGACATCACGAAAGTAGTTCAAAAGAAACCAATTTTCTATTCTTTCAAAGAAACAACAGAAATAATAAAAAAAAGAGTAATTCCTCGTTCCCGAGACTAATATTTATTCTTTGCGCATTTATCTTTCTGAAACTCTTTTCACCCGTTGTGGATTGAAACATCATCATCATAATGAGCAACATTTAATTAAATAAGGCTTACCTCGATTTTGGTCGCTATAAGTAATGCCTTCTCACACACAAGGAAAGCAATTTCGTACCTGCAAAAATAATACAAACAGGAGTATTAGTATTGTAAATTATGAGAATGAGAACAAATCATTGAAAAAAATCAGTGTTCTTAAAAATTTATGCTGCTGTGGTTCTTCAAATATTTTTTTCAGTCATCCTTGACCATAAATCTGTGGACGTGGTAGTTATCGTCGTAAACTCGAGGCCGGTGTTATTTCGTTGAGTCGTGGACCCGTGTGGTGACCGGGGATGACAGAATAGTCTCACTGTAGCTCATGCATGTCGTAAAAGGCGACTAAAATGGGTACCCAGCGTCTGGGGGTATAGCCGGGCACCCTGCCCCTGGGGATTATATCAGGGAACCTCCGGGACTTGCCTTCTTCAGGTAAGTATGGGCTTCACGAATCCGAGGTACCCTAGTGATCTTTCTTTCCCATGGGGTTTACTGTCTTTGGTAAACACGGGTGACGCACTCCCGGGATACCCTAGCGATCCTTCTCTATTTTCGACCCTCCTTCTTGTCAACCACATCTATTTTTCAACTTCACGTCTAGACCACAGTTTAATCTTGTTTGGCGCAGCATAGCCATATCTGGCTCTTGCGCCAATAAACTTTACATTCACTCACTCACTCACTCACTCACATTCGTTGAGTCGTGGGTTAGAGTCCTGATGTCGCTAAGGGCCCACCATGAAGTGGAATTGATGTACATTAAATCTGCCGATATCCCAATTCTTCCCACACCCGTGGGGTGATCGGGTGTGAAATAACAGTCCCATTGTAGCTGATGCAAGTCGTAAGAGGAGACTAAAATGGGTACCTAGTGTCTGGAGATATAGCAGAGCATCCTACCACTAGGAATTATTAAAGGGACTTGTCTTCTTCAGGTAGGTACGGACATCATGACTCCGAGACACCCTTGTGATCTTTTAATTTCCCATGGGGTTTACTGTCTTTAAGGGTGACGTGCCCCTCGGTATACCTTATCGATTCTTCTCTATTTTCGACCATTACTCTTGTAACCCAATTGTTATTCTTTTCAATTCTTTCACAAGTCAAGATCACAGGTTTTTGGCGAAGCACAGAAACATTTGGGCTCCGGCGCCATTAAAATATTATCCCTCGTCCACGTCTAGATCGCGGCTTTATACAGTTTGGCTCAGCATAGCTACATTTGAACTCTTGCACCGATAAACTCGACCCAGGGGGAGGTAGTAAATCGATAATGGTCGCGATTGGTTTTTTGGTTGGTTTTATTAACGTCGCACCATTGGGTGAGTGAGAGAGTGTGAAGGTTATTGGCGCAAGAGCCAGATGTGGCTATGCTGCGCCAAAAAAGATTCAATTGTGGTCTAGACGTGAAAAAATTGATAGAAAAAAGAGACAAAATTGGTTGACAAGAAGGAGGGTCGAAAATAGAGAAGGATCGCTAATGTAACCAAGGGGTGCGTCACCCGTGTTTACCAAAGACAGTAAACCCCATAGGAAAGAAAAAGATCAATAGGGTACCTCAGGGTCATGATGCACGTACTTACCAAAAGAAGGTCCCCAGATATAATCCCCAGTGGCCTGGCTAAACCCCATTTTAGTCGCCTCTTATGACATGCAGGAGCTACAGTGGGACTATTCTGTCATACCCGGTAACCACACGGGTTTCACGTTGCACTAGAAGAAACACGAGGGCTATTGGCGGTGGACCTCGTAATACTGAGTCTCAGTCACGTGACAAAGGCGACACTTGAGCTGTCACCTCCCACTCCTATTTTCCGCTCCACGCGAACGGAAGGACTTTGAGCCACGACAGATTTAACGTGCATCAGCTCCGGCTAAACGGCGAGTCTTGAGTGGCATCAAAGCTCGAAAACAAGACTTGATGAAAATGGCCGGGCGACCACAAAGCTATGTCCACAACCATGACCACTAAAATTCCACGGCCACAAACAAAAATACCTTAGGTGGCAAATAAATAAACTTAATTGAATCCTATGAGTGATTATAATCACTACTCTTGTACCAAAATAAAGGGAAAAAAAAGATTTAAAAAAATCGTATTATCAAATGCGTCTCGAAAAATAGTATATATAGTATTATTTTAATAAAGATTTTTTTAATAGTATTTTTTTCTACAATCATACTTCTTAAATAATTCGAAACAAAAGTAAGTTCCAAAATTCTGGAGAATTTCAAAGAATTCTGGTTCCAAAGTCAATGTATAACTTTTTCGCCCAAAAGGAGTAAAATGATTAAAAAAAAAAAAAAATACACATAAATAATTGCAACAAAAAATATTGCTACATGAAATTTTTCTAAATTTTTTCTCCATCAATACGTTCAATGATTATGTTTAATATCCCATATGATTATAAACACTATACTAATAAAATGAAGGGAAAAATATTTAAAAAAAATCGCATTCTGAAATGTGTCTAGAAAAAAGTTTACAGTAGATTACAGTTTAATAGAGATATTTTTTATTATTTTTTTCTACAATCAAACTTTTTAAATAATTTGAAGTAAAGTTCCGAAGCTATTTTAGTTTCCGAGTCAACTTCTAGCTTTCATCACCCAAAAGGAAATTAGTAGACAAAAATATATAAATAATTGTAACAAAAATATTGTTACACTTAATTTCTAAACATTTTTCTATCCTTTCTTTGATTCATTCAAAAATATTTTTATTAATGTTTACTTTTGCTCATCATTAAAAAACAAACAATTTTAGTTAATGAATAGCATACCTTAGAATTCTAATAAATAAAATTTCTAATCGAATTTATGTCTCCATAAAAATTATTTAAGGCATTGAAAAATACAATTTTTAGAGGAAAAAAAAAAGTTAAAAATACTGATTTTTCCAGTTTCCCTTTTACCCGTTCAATTATTTTTTTAATTTAATTATTTTGTAACATAATAGCCGGAGTTAAAATTCTTTTTTCATATAAATAGGACTGTTTCCATGTATATAAATCGTTTACCTTTTGATTTCAAATTCGATATTTACTTATGTAACAAAGGCAAATTCTCGATTAATACAATTGCAATTAAATTAATGTGGATGATGAATTGAAGTTTTCTCATTTCGTTCTATTCAATTAAATTGAATAAATTAGATTCACAATAGGAAAAATAATAACACACAATTACCTGGGATTCTTTTCAACATTTCAATTGTTATCAACCATTTTATTACTTTTCATTTTAGTTATTTTGGAGAAAATTTATTACTGTGTAACGATTCAATCTAAATACACTAAAGCAAATACATTGTGTTTGATGTTTTATAAAAGAATTATAGTTAACGTTTGTTAAATTGTTTGAATCGTATATTTGTGCTTAAAACATGGAAAGATGTCCTCTCTGCGCATGCGAGGACTCAAATTTAATTTAAATGAAAATAAAAGCAAATATATATTTTATTTTTATTATTAAATTCGTACTATTAGCTCACATTCTCCCTATGTATATATCTTGTTCAAATTTTCAATCGTTAATACTTTTTATTCATCCATTCATGTTGAGATACTTTTTTTAAAATTTGTAGAGAATGACACTTGATGTTAATACAGTTTTTCAAACATTAATTCATTTAATTAAATTTAATGGGTGAAAATGTAGTTTAGCTAAACCGCTTGGCGCGATTTCAAAAATTGCCAAACTTGGCGATTTTTTTTTTTGGCTGCACGTAAGTTCACGAAGCGGATCAGGGTTAGGCAAACTACCGCCAAATAAATCCTTTCGCCAAGAGTGGTTGGGCTAAGCTACATTCCAACCATTTAATTTACCGGATGAATTAAGAAACAAGTCAATACTTCTAATATGTCACTTGTCTTGCAATGGCAAAGTTGGTAGAGCGTCGGCGTAGAATCTTCATTCGTCCCGGTCGAATCTAGTTGAGACTATTAAATGAAAATCATGAGACTAGTTAGTTAGTTTCGTTTCAGTTTTTTATTAACGTCGTACTACAAGCAACACGAGGGCTATTGGAGACGGACCTCGCAAATTTGAACCACGGTCAAGTGACAAGGACGACACCTGAGCTGGCACCCCCCTCTCCTAACTTCCACACCACACCAAAGGGCGGCCTTTGGGCCCAGACAGATTTAACAAATCATATGACTGATGCTGTATCAGTGATTTCCAAGAAGTATCAACATTGAAAACGAAATGGCTTTCATTTTTTTTTCGTTGTATAAACATCGTGGCAGAGCAACAGGTGGGTTATTGGAGGCGAACTTCTCCATTTGGAGCTATGGGTAATGTGGACGATACCTCAACCTTATCTTGCTTCGTAGGCTTTTCAAACATATGTTCTAGGAGTGAAACTCATTAATCCGTAGGGCTCAGGGTTGTCTGGATTATTGAAAAACCTCATCAAGCAAAATAACCCCTCAAGTGGGACCAGGTGCACAGGGGATTCTGGGTTCAAAAAAGACTGCCCGATATGTCATACCAGTAAGGAAACTGTGGATTAGCTTAGTTTAGTTTAGTTTTATTAACGTCGCACTAGAAGCAACACGAGGGCTATTGGCGACGGACCTCGTAATTTTGAACCACGGTCAAGTGACGAGGACGACACCTGAGCTGGCACCCCCCTCTCCTAACAGCCACACCACGCCAACGGGAGGACTTTGGACCCCGAACAGATTTAACGTGCATCAGCCCCGGCTACACGGCGGGTCTTTGGTGGCCAAGGATCGAACCCGCGACTGAACGAAAACCGCCAGCCGCTATCCACGACCTTGACCACTAGGCTACCGTGGCCCCAAGGAAACTGTGGATAGGCTTCGAGATTCTTTCAGGCGATCCACTCATCTGGAGAAATCTTTGACCACCTCGTTTCCCCTGATCTGAGCAATCCCTGACTATATTTCTTGGGAGGGATAGGGAATATATGAGACGTGACGAGGATGACACCTAGCACCTTCCTGTCCTAACTTCCACACCAATTCGATTGGTTCTATTAATGTCGAAACTGGAAATAACACAAGGGCTATTGGCATCAGACCTCGTAATTTTGAACTTCGGTCCAGTGACGAGGACGACACCTGAACGGGCAGCTTCCTCTCCTAACCTCCACAACACGCCAATTGAATAACTTTGGACTCCTACAGATTTAACAAGCATCAGACCAGATTACACGGAGGATCTTTAGTGTCATCGGGGTTCGAACCTATGAAAACTACTAGCCACGTGTCCGCGATT
>BMAW01128772.1:0-75588 GCA_019974015.1 Nephila pilipes | reverse complement strand
ACTTTGAGCCTCGACAAATTTAACATGCTCAGCTACACGACGGATCTGTAGTGAAATCGAACCCACGACTCGCCGAAAACCGTCGACCGCGAGTCTGCGACCACGACCGAACGTTTACCAAGCGAACGTTTACCAATTTATAAAATAAGGTCTCATCCAATTAAGTTTTAGAAATTATTTCCATTTAGAATTCATTTCACAAATAAGAGAACTAGGAATTACTACCTATCAAACAAGCTTAACAGAGAACAGAGCTTATGAAAAAAATCCCCAAACAATAGATAATCTGAAAATTGGCTTCAATTAAAGGGTACAAGAAGTCGCCATCAGCATTTTGAAACGCGTTTCTCAAAATACTCGCGAACGAGTCCAGCTTTGCATTAAAAAAAAGCGGTTGCAACGCTTCAAACGTTGGATGTACAAGTTAATTCAATTCTTATGTTTTTTACGTTAAAAACACTCTCCCCATCAGCATAGAGATAATTGCTTTAAAGTTCGCTGTTTTTATTTTATATTTACTAATAGCCAGTACGGGACAATATCACAGAGAAAATATTAAATATTTATAGAAACAACTTATTCTAAAATAGGTTTTGAGCGAAGAGTGCATTTATTTAGCCTTTTGATTTAAAATTAATGTTAATTTAGCCACTTAAGAGATTATTGCTTTTGTTGGATCTCTTTTGGCGTACCAGATCATTTTTCAATTTTTTTATCGCTTGCTTCAATTTTAATTACATTTAGCTTAAATATATTCGATTTAATAATTTATCGTTTGGTTTAATATTGGAAAAGTTAACTATTGTCCATTTCTCGATATTTCATCATTAACTTTAGTTCTTATATTTATTGAGTAATTTAATAATAATTATAAAAAAAACGCACCTTGGGTGGCTAAATCTGTTCTTTGAAAAATTTTGCTTAGAATTTTTTTTTTATGTATATAATTTTTGTGTATTTTTTTCCTGATTTGAATATTTATTACAAGAAAAATACTTTGCTCTTTTTTGCGTACTTTTATTAAGCGAAATAAAATGTTTCTTTTTTTTCTTCTGAATCATACCTTCAATTTATTCATGCTTTTTTTGTTTTGTTTTGTTTCATTGAATATTTTCTATCTGCCCATCTCTGCCCGACACAAGGTCCACTAACCACAGCCAATATGCCTCGCTCAGATGACGAAGTCGACTTCTGAACTGGCATCCTCTCTCCACATTCACTCTGTTAATGTGAGAGCTCATCGCCAATAGATTTAATTTGAGTTAGCCTCTTTATAGAGGTTTTTAGTGGAAACAGGGCTCGAATAAATGGCCCGATTAAAGCCCAACTAGTGGCGAATTTGATGCGTACTTAGGCCACATCTAAACTTTATTCTTTATTGAACATCATATTTTAATGCAACATCATATCCTTTTTGCTTTTGCAGCTTGTCTTTTCCTAAACATTAGAAGGATTTTAAACTTAAATTCATAAATACGAAGGGGAGATACACTATTCATTCTCAGACAAACGTATTATATAGATAATTTTTATTTTATGGAATACATGGAACAACAAAACACTCTTTAAACTTGAAAAATTGTTTATCAATCATTAATTTTCTGAAATGAAAATGAAAACTGTCATGTTTACAGTGAAAGAGTTTATTGAAATTATCCATTCCCTTGTTTGTTTACGTTCTTTTTTTGCCTTTAAAATGATAAATGAAAAATAAACATAATTACATCATATACAAATAGTCTCACAAACCACAATAGTTCACGTTTACCTTGAATCAACTTCACGAAGGAAGTACAATATCAAATAATTACATCTTTTCTGCAATTACAAAACTATTCTATTCATAAACGTTCGTGTCACTTGACCGTGGTTCAAAATTACGAGGTCCATCGCCAATAGCCCTCGTGTTGCTTCTAGTGCGACGTTAATAAAACTAAACTAAATAAACGTTCGTCTGTAGAACGGTCTGTAACTCCATGGACATAAGTATATTCTGACATATGACAAGCGCAATACTAATTGCTGAATGATCTAGGAAGGGATTTAGAAGTTTATCGTTCTATCTCTTTCACTTTAAAAGTTATAAATGTTTACGTATTTTGCACGGTATGCGAGACCAAAGTTTATGAATCTAAGGTTAAAACAGAACGACTTTAATATTAAACATTTAATTATGCATTTTTAAAATCATTGTTCGTAACTATTATTCAGAAAAAATATATTAAATTGTTTTTGCAGACTTATGCTTTAATTTCATACAAATTATGAAAACTGTTTGAGAACTGGGTCAAATTATGACTAGTGTTCAAAATGTTTAAGACAAAGGACCCCCGGTCTTTCTGTCAAGAGTGATAAAAACGTTTCCTTCCTCCCAACTCCCCCCCCTCCAAAGGTGCGTAGTGCGGCGAGAGGTCATCGAATATCGATCCGTTCGGTGGAAGAAAAGAGGCACAAACAGAAAAGAAACACTGTTGATTTCCAGCGCAGGAAATGGGCCCGGCCCACGAGAGGGCCCAGGTACTCCGCTTCCGTTCTTAGGAGAAGGAAGTGAGAGTGTATCCACGTGAACAATATGCGTGCGAAGGACATGTGTACACAAATAAACAGGGTCGGTGGGAGGGGTGTACACAATGCAAATATAGGATATACTTTCGCCGGGAGAAAAAGAGTCCCTCAGGAACTGGATTGGGTTTCGTATAGGCTTTAAAGGATGTCTTTGCCTGGTGGTGCAAAACAAGACTCAAACTCGGGAGTTTCTTTCAGAACAAAACACATGACAATGTTAATATTATATTCTCAATTTCGTTGCCTCCATTTAGTGTACTTTAATCTGTTTGATCAATTTTACTATCTTAAGTATGTCAGCATGCCTTTTCAAAAGTTCTTTTTTGTTCATATACGCTAAAAACTGAAGTAAACTCAGTCGTTTTTGAGGAGTGAGTGAATGTAAAGTTTATTGGCGCAAGAGCCAGATATGGCTATGCTGCGCCAAACTAGATTAAACTGTGGTCTAGACGTGAAATTGAAAAAAAGGTATAAATGGTTGACAAGAAGGAGGGTCGAAAATAGAGAAGGATCGCTAGGGTATCCCGGGAGTGCGTCACCCGTGTTTACCAAAGACAGTAAACCCCATGGGAAAGAAAAAGATCACTAGGGTGCCTCGGGATCATGATGCCCGTACTTACAAAGGAAGGTAAGTCCCTGAGGTCCCCTGATATAATCCCCAGGGGCAGGGTGCCCAGCTATACCCCCAGACGCTGGGTACCCATTTTAGTCGCCTCTTACGACACGCATGAGCTACAGTGAGACTATTCTGTCATCCCAGGTCATCACACGGGTCGTCGTTTTTGAGGAGGGATCAAATGTAAGAGACTTTTCGAAGATTTTTACTAAAATACTTCTAACTATACTCTCAAAATTGCACCTATGCTGTTTTCAATATATCTTCCCTTAGGAACTGACCCACCATGTGGCGGGGTTGATGAACGTTAAATCCATCAAGACTCAAATTCCTCCCGTTAACTGACTGAGATTGTTTCAATTAACGACGCACTTAGAAGGAACACGAAGGTGATTGGTGAACAGATACCGTCATTTGAAGGGACAAAGACGGCATCTGATATGGTAGACCCACTCCAAATTTAAATACCACTCCAGCGGGAGGACTTGAGTTCTCGAAAGATTGAACGTGCATCACGCCGCTACATGGCGGGTCTTCAGTGACATCAGGGCTCGAATCCACGACTTGACGAAAGTAACGCCATCCGAAAGTCCACGACCATGACCACTAAGTTACCGCGATGAGGTCCCTCCGTTAACGTGGTGTGAAGTTTGGAGGGAGGGGGAATGCCAGCTCAAGTGTCGTCCTTATCATTTGACCCAAGTTCAAAATGACAAGGCTCGTTGCCATTAGCCCTCGTGTTGCTTCTAAACGCGATTCAATAAGCAATCAATCCCTTAAGATCGACACATTCTCCCCATAGCATGGTCAGTTTATTAGCCACCCAAAAGGCTATTGTTTTAGTTGGATCACTTTTGGCGTACCAGATCACTATTCAATTTTTTATCGTTTGCTTTCATTTTAATTACATGTACCTTAAATATATTCAATTTAATAATTTATCGTTTCCTTTAATTTTAATATCGGAAAAGTTTCGTATTGCTCATTTCTCTATATTCCGTATAGTTTACTTTAATTCTCATATTTAATTGAGTAATTTAATAATAGTTATTTAAAAAAATGCACCTTGGGGGGCTAAATCTGTTCTTTGTAAGACTTTGCAAAGAATTTTTTATAATAATAATTATTATTACAGAGTGATAATTTGGAGTCGGAAGCGTTCGGAGCAAATTGGACAATCAGTCTTTATAAGAATAAAAATATGTAAACTATTATTAAAGGCTCCCGTCTACCGGCCATTTTGATTTCGTGAACGTAATGTTAATCTCATGGAATTTCTACTACTGTCCTTATATCTATACTATTTTATCTAGTTGAATACAAAAAAGTGCACAGGACCATTGTCTGCCTTGTCCATTCGTCTACAGTAGCCTCTTAAGTGTGTGTTTATTTTTAACTTCGCTCGATGAAGGCTACAGCTTTTTCAAACCATTTCCTTTTATAAAAATCTCTTTACACCAAAAAGAGAAGAAACATAAGCGGAAATAAATATTTCACAGACTCTTATGAATGTTATTGTTATTTCTATAGGTTGCCATATACAGATATTTTCAAGCTCCAATCTTTTGTAATTGATGCCTGGTGCTTTTGTTGCCACTCGCGTTCGAATTTATAAACAGTGAAAGGCTTCTCCTTCTCTACAATTCAGCGTCTATTTCAGAAATAAAACATTTCCCACTCTTTTTTAAAGCCATACAAATACGTTCACCCATTGATTATGAACACGTAAATCGATTTTTTTTATGTTGTGATTTACGCTTTTTATGCATTTTTTGCAAATTAATTTGTATTTCAAACATGAAAGAAATCATGCCTTTGGGAGTCCACCCGTTGGCGTGGTGGGGAAGTTAGGAGAGGGAAGTGCCAGCTCAGGTGTCACCCTCGTTACTTGATCGAGGTTCTTACATTACGAGGTCTGTCGCCAATAGCTCTCGTGTTGCTTCCAGTGCGACGTTAATGAAAACTAAAAACTAAACTAAATTTGCCTTTGGATACTTGTATGATGTGATGTGATTGTTTATTAACGTCACACTGAAAAGCAACAAGAGGGCTACTTGCAACGGATCTCGTAATTTTCAGCCTCGGTCAAATAACGAGGACGGTACCTCAGCTGGGATCCTCTTTCCAAACTTCAACACTACGCCCACGGGAGAACTAATGACCTCAATAGATTTAACGAGCATCAACCCCGATATACGTCGTGTCTTTAGTGGAATTAGTGCTCCAACCCCCCATTCGATGAAAACCGCCGGCTTCAAGTCCGCTACCCTGACCACTAGGCTAACGCGGCCACAGGGTACTTGTGTAAAATCCCGTCGACAATAAAATTTGGCGCAGTTCCAATCGAATTGGCATCCATAATTTCGGCAACCTGAAGTCCCTAATTCCATTAAAAGAATAACGAATGACTCCTCTTTAATTAAGAATAGGAGCCCCACAAATTCACTTATGTGCGAATTTAGTAGGAGACATAAAACGTCAGAATGTATTTGGAACCGCATTGTAATTGATTTATTAGAACCGTTCTTAAAAACCAGTATGTCTGGTTAACGAAAAAATGAGTTTAGTTGAAATGAACAAAAAGATGATACGCAGAAACATTGGAGAATCAGAATTTGAGTAAAATTCACAAGAGCCCCGACCCCCGCGAAATCAGCACTACTTCAGAAGCCTGGCATTAATGTGCCCACTCTCTTCCGAGAGATATTTGGTTTCTTGCTAATTGTTGACAGTAGCCGAAGTGTTTGGCGATACTCGAGTCCCGCCAAAAAGCGGAAATGTTGATTCTCTCTCGAACTGAAGTAGGGCGATGTTTGTTCAGTAACACATACTTGGCGGAGTTCTTTACTCGAGAAATGGGGGCAGTTGAGGGTTTTGTTTTTACTCTATGAACCGTGGCAGTGGTTGACCTTGTTTGTCTTCGGGAGCTCTTTCATATAAATCAAATTTGCTTCCCCTCTGATGTTGTGATACGAATATTTCTCGGTTCACTAACCAATCAGACTCGGATGACAATAAGAGCATATACAGAGTATTTCGAAAATCGTGAGCAAAAATTTAAGGGTTGATAGAAAACATCTAATTAAAGTAATTTTCACCCAGGCAGAGAGCAAGCGGCGAGCCGATAGATGGCGATGAAAAGGAAGGCATAAAGCGCGAGTTTCCTTACACATCGTTATTTCTACCGTTACACATCATCATCACTCCAATGGATTTCAGGAGGGCTTAATCTTTTCCATTACAACTCCTCTTGTCAACCATTTTTACCTTTTTTCAACTTCACGTCTAGACCACAGTTTAATCATGTTTGGCGCAGCATAGCCATATCTGGCTCTTGCGCCAATAAACTTTACATTCACTCACTCACTCACTCCATTACAGCTCCATCTAGCGGTTCACTGTTTACTCTCTGCCTGTGCATTTTATGGTGAAAATTGCTTATTTAGATGTTTTCTTTCACCCCTTAGATTGTTGCTATGATTTTCGAAACATCTTGTGCAGTCAAAAAGCCCCTTTACAATTTATAACGAGAATAACTTCTGTGAAAATTAGTTTTTTCTTTCTGCTTTGTCATCAGAATCTGAAAATCAAGGATTAGGATTATGACCATGGATTTGTTTAGTTTTAATTAACGTCGCACTAGAAGCAACACGAGGGCTATTGGCGACAGACCTCGTAATTTTAAACCTCGGTCAAATGAGGACGACGACACCTGAGCTGGCACCCTCTCTCCTAACTTCCACACCACACCAACGGGAGGACTTTGGACCCCGACAGATTTAACGGGCATCAGGCCCGGCTACACGGTGGGTTTTTAGTGGCATAAAGGCACGAACCCAGGATTAGACTGCCCCAGCCAGGAAAAAAAAAAGAAATTTTGATTATTACGTATTAAAAGGTAAAAGTATATGTCTATTTAAAATGTCTAAACTTTAAGATGTTTGTTATTAAGCGTGCGAAATTCACACTGATAATGAATCATTGATTGTTTTGTTAATGTCGCTCAAGGAAGCAATACAAGAGCTTTGGACGACAGAACTTGTAAATTTGAATTTCAGTCACGTGACGAGAACGTAAAGTGAGCTGGCTTCTGACTCATAACTTCCACACCCTTTCAACGTGAGGACCTTAAGCCCCGGCAGATTTTTTTTTGCATGGCCTGTTCAATGAGTCTTTGGAAATTCCTAGAGGTGGTGCTCGTAGCATCGAAAATGGTTTCTTATTAATCAGCATCGTGACTCACTAGACAGCTGTCTAAGTCTCAGTTTCTCCTATTGTGAATCACAAGGCCTTTTGCACCTCAAAAATTCTTTGTCATTATTTTTTCGGCCGGAGAAACCATCTTCGCTTTTTTTTTTTTTTTTTTTTTTGAAAAAGATTCAGAAGGAACCGAACGTTTTCATGTTTGCTTGATTTCCAGTGCGTAATAATAAATCCAAGTCTCACAAACGGTGACGAGTTGAGAAGGGAACTATACAATTTTGGTTTGACAGCAAATGACTACCAAATCAAAATTAACTTATGAATCAACGTCGAATTCGTTTCGACCCCATTTAACAGATGGCAGCACCGAATCGTAACGACAATAAACCTTGAGAAGCCATTGTCTTCAAATACAAGAACCTGTTGAGCCACCCTCGTAACTTGTATCAACTACTTTACACGGCGGATCAAGTAGAATCGGATCTCGAACCCACGACCCACCTATTACCATTCGCAGCTACACATTACAATATTGAAATAATTTCCTATCTGAAAAGATATTCTAGCTTTGGGAGTCTTTCTGTATAATCAGTAGATGACAGCCACGTTAAAACGGGACATTAGAGACATTAACTATTTTTATTAGAAGAAACGAGCTTTTTTCACGGAGTTTTAATGGATTTTTACAGTCACAGCATAGTATTATAAATACGGGTTTATAATAAAATAATAAGAATACAGGTCTTCTCGATGGTGACTCGAATGCCGCCAATCAAATTTTGATTTGGCAGCAAGTGACAAATAAAAACTAACTTATGAATCAATGTCAAATTTGTTTCGACCCGTTTAAGAGAGGGCAGCACTGAATGGTAACAACAGTTTAGCTTAATGATATCCTCCCTCTGTCTTCAAATACAAGAACTTTTTGAACCATCCTTTCAAATTGTATCAGCCACACTATATGACGGGTTAAGTAGAATCAGGTCTCGATCCCAGGATTCAACGCAAAGAACAACAGACGTTAGCACGTGACCATTACCATTCGGCTATCACACTACACATTAATATTGAAATAATTTCCTATCTGAAAAGGTATTCAACTTTCAAGTTTTTTTCTTCTTCTTTTATATCGACAGGTGACAGTCACGTTAAAATTGGAGAACAGGTCCCAATTACTAAGGTTTAAAATATTTACCAAAAAAAAAAAAAAAAAAAAAAAAAAAAAAGAGACGTTTTTTGACAGAGTTTTATCGGACTTTTGCTGTCACAAGCATAGCTATTTAACGTTCAAAATATGTTATAATGAGACACGACACACTTTCTGAAAAATCCAGTTTTTCGAACAGATTAGTTTCTGATGAAACTGAATGGATGTATTTTGTGAAATTCTTCGCAATCCCAATTTCTTACCAATTTAGAATTTTTCATTCAAAAATAGTTTCATTAAGATAATACTGTTATTAAAAAAAAAAAACATGAGATTGAAGATAGCTAAAAGGCAAATTATATTCTTTTTTCAACAAAAAAAAAAAAATGACGAATGGTAAAAATAAGAACAAAATTTAACTGTATACAAACTTAACATAAAAAAAAAAACTATTTTAAAACTCAATAGGGGAACTTTTTTTTTTTTTTTTTTGTACTAGAACAATTCATAACATCCAGCAAATTGTCATGAACATCAAAATTCATAAAATTCTAGATAATAAAATTCATTCCACAAAAAATACCTGCTTGTACAAGACCATATTTCGATTCTCAACAACTCACTTCCTGTAAAATGTAATTCTTTTCCACTCCATCCACATATTAAATTGTCAATTTACTACTGAATTATTATTGCAAGCCTATACGCGAGAATAAGCACTTAAAAAGAAATGGTCTCTTTCCCGTCCGATTCAGTCACCAGTTTAAAAAGATCCATTTAATCCAAAGCGTTTCAAAAATCCAAAAGCAATAATTTAAACAATATCCTGTCAAGTCATCTCATAGGATATGGAGATTTCTTAATTTAATGTATCGCCACCAAATGACCTCTACGCTTTGTACGAAATTAACCTTACTCCCGCTGTTGATGGCACGGATCTCACGGATGATTGGATAATAGGCCTCCCTCCCACCTCCGAACGCATTTTTTATTGGTGTCTTTTTTTATACGTCATTATAACGTCCATGTGATCCCATTTTAAAACGTTACAAAAACTAAGTGGAGACAGTGATTCATGATATCTTTGACTGTTATCTTTTTTTTTTTCCGGGAGCACTTTTTTTTTTTTTTTTTTCGTTTATCGTTTCTTTTGTCCTTTAAATCTGTCCTCTAAGTAGGGTATAGAATTCTTAGAGCGGAGAATTGATTCCGGAGACGGTAAATTTAATAAGAAAAATACATCGGCTGTCTTAATATAATCATTACCCAAAACCGGAGATGAATGGATCCTTTGTGACACATGTTTCCGTTCCGTGTATTTATTTATTAATAATATTAAAAAAAATTATTGTGTTATTTTATTATGATGAGTGTTTTTTTATGCCTCTTTCTGTGCCATGGGAAGGAAAAATAAATAAGAAACGAACAAAAGAATTTTACTCGTATCTTCGAGTGTGTATCTTCTGAGAGAATGATTGTTTATTAACGTCATACTGAGGAGCAACACGAGGCGACAGATCTCGTAGTTTTGAACCTCGGCCAAGAGACAAGGGCGACATATGAGTCGGATCCCACTCTTTCAACGTGATAACGACGGGAGGAATTAGAACTTCGAATAGGTAATGCATGCATCTGGGCTCGAGCCCCCGACTCGAGGAAAACAAGGCAGGCAGTGAGTCCGCGACCATGACCACTAGGTCACCGCAGCCACCATATATTTTTAGTAACGTGGCTAACCGTTGTTTAAGTTTACATTTTCAATATGGTAGATTGAATAACAGTATTTTAATGGCGCAAGAGGCAGATATAGTTATACATGCCAAACAAGACAAAGAGCCGTGATGTAGATGTTTGAAAAAAGATAAACATTGGTTGACAAGGAGGGTTGAAAATAGTGAAGGATCACTAGAGTATCCCGGGGGTGCGTCACCATGTTTACCAAAGACAGTAAACCTCACGGGTAAGAAAAAAATCATTTGGGTTCCTCGGGGGTCATGATGCCCAAATCTACCTACCCAAAGAAGGTAAACCGTTACAGATATCACAAAGCTCTTCAAGTAAAATTATCGTATTAACCCGAATGTAATGCGACACCAAATTTTTTTTATAAATATGGTTAGAAAAAAAATGATGAAATTATATAATGCCCTCCTTTCATTTTATATGTTTATTTGGGGAGGGTGATCCCGATTGTCCTTCCTGCCATGTCCCTTACACGATTCATCACATTTTAATTATGTGTCCTGTTTTTAATCATCATCGTCGTATTTTTTTTCAATTATCTATTTTAAACCTATCTGACTTGGTGGGAGAAACTCCCCACCATAACTTATTTGCTTTTTTAAGACACATTGGCTTTTTACACCAAATTTGAATTTTTAACTTTTAACCTGTATTTCTACTTTCTGTGAATTTCTGTTTAAGAATTATAAATTTTAATTCATTTTAACAAATGTTTGGCGCAGCATAGCCTACCTTGGCGCCATAAAACCTCACAGTCAGTCAGTCACTCACTCACTCACTCATTCATTTTATATGTAAGATTTCAAAGAAAATATAAGAGTATTTATTTAAAATAGTAACATAGGTTGTTATATAACTTTAGTACTCTTTATTATTATTATAAATTAAAAAGAAGATTTGTTATATTCTATTACATAGATCTCAAATTCAGCGCGAGTCAATATTTTAACGAGAAATGATTAGTCAAAATGTATTGCGTTATATTACGGCTAAATACGGTATATTTACAAAATAGATCCGTTTCAGTTCAAGGCTCTCGTCTACCGGCCATTTTGATTTCGTAGGTCTAGTGTTAATCCTAATGAATTTCTACTACCGTCCTCAAATCTGTACTGTTTTACCTATTTGAATGTAAAAATATGCATCCGAAAGAGCAAAAAATAATGGTTTCAACGGAATTATATTTTCTCTCGATTTTCGAAATGTTTTTAAATATGGAAAACACACAAAATACTGATAAAAAATTTTTTCGAAATTCTGAGTTAAAATGTAATTCTGCAGAAATCTTTGTTTTTTCTCCTTCAGATACACTTTTTTGCATTTAAATAGATAAAGTTGTAAAGATTTGAGGACAATAATGGAAATTCCATAGGGTTGACATTATGTTCACAGCAGACAGGAACCTTAATTGGAAAGAATGAAGGCTAGTTTGACTGCAAAAAAATATGGTTTCAGGCAAATGACTTAAAAATTATTGTTTATGTATTAATCTTTTAAAAACACTTGGCGCCGAATATCCCCTCTCTTTTATACGCAAAACACGCAAAAGTGCTGCTACATACACGCAAAAGTGCTGCTTATCTATTGCTTGTTTACACATCCATTATTTTGTTCATCTATTACATGCTTAAGATGTCAAACTTCAGATGAGTGATGGATTCTACCTGTCACTCACTCATCACTTAATGGGAGATCGTGTCCTGATAATAATAAAAGTAACTGTAACAAGATGGCTATCTGACGCTCGTACTGGATGTCTATAACGGGAATTCTGGTAATATAGGAAAGGTAGAGAGCGGGGTGCCTGTTCAGATGTCGACCTCGTCATTTGACCGAGTTTAAAAATCGAGAGAAGTATTAGACGTAGTAAGTGGACCATATGTCAGGCAGATAGACAGCCGGAAAAGGAAAGGTAAATATTTGCTGTTACAATGACAGAAAATTGAAAAGTATACAAGTGATTGGGGAACTTGTTCAGTACGCGTCCGAATTGGTGTCGTTTTTTTTTTTTACACGGTGAGGATTTTCATGTCAAATTTGGAGTATGCCATTGCCATGTTAGGCCTAAATGCCACTCATATTAAGTTGATAAAAAAAAATAGCTCCCGGGGAAATATTGCATCTTAACTATAGTTTGAGAATGTTGTGAGAATTCAGTATTTAATAGAAGAGAGAAAGTTTCTTGGTAGTTGTCGAATTTTTTTTTCCGCATAATATTTGTTTCTTGCAATTGGACATATTATATATTTAATAAGTGAAAGATTCCCAACTTCAGATAAGAAAAGTTAGAGATTAGATTTACCATGTTAAAAGATTCATGTATTAATAAATCAATTTTATTTTCTGTGACCGTGTACTTCCCCATTAAATGTTTTATGTATCAATTGAGGGTACTTGTCTATAAACCCGCCAAACAAGAAAATTTGCTATATTCCGACAAAAATTACCAATCTGTAACTAAAATTTTCCAATCCTATCATTCTTTGGCGGCATTTTACTGGTTTTCTGAAAATAATCGATGGTATTTTACTCTAATGTGTGTCACAATTGCTGATTTCCAAAACCATCAATTACGATATTTCCTTAAATCAACCCTTCTGCTTGATATCCTAGCGACCTTTCCCTAATTTCGATCCTTTTTCTTGTCAGCTATTGCATACCTTTTTCTTCTTTCCGTCTCCTTACGTCCAGATCAAAGGCAAAACTATGTAACAATTATTTACTAACTCAACTCAGTTCTTATTGAATTAATGAATATTTGGCGCAGCTTGGCCAAATATATGACACTTGTACCAATAAAACCAAACCCTTCTTGAATTAATTTTCAATAGAATTGATTGTTCATTATCGTGGCACTAAGAAGCAACACAAGGGTTACTGGCGATTAATCTCATCATTTTGAACCTCAGTAAAGTGAGCTTGCACACCATTCTACAAACTTTCACACCACATCAACACGAAAAAAGCCTAACGTGCACAAATAAATGTGCTACGTATGGCTGTGGTAGCCTAGGGGTCATGGTATCGGATTCGTGAACCGGTGGTTTTCGTTCAGTAACGGGTTCGAACCATGGCCGCTAAAGACCCACCGTGTTGCCGAAGCTGATGCACGCTGAATCTGTCGGGGGCCAATGTCCTCCCGTTAACATGGTGTGGAAGTTGGGAGAGGGGGAGGCAGCTCAGGTGTCGTATTCGTCACTTGATCGAGGTTCAAAATTACGAGGTCCGTCGCGAATATCCCACATGTTGTTTCTAGTGCAACGTTAATAAAAAATAAACTAAAAAAATGTGCTATGTGACTGATCTTTAGCAGAATCAGGACTCGAGCCCAAGACTTGATGGAAAGAGCCCAGTTAGCGACCACGACCACTCAGATACCGTTGCCACACTCTTCATTTAGGATCATTTATCTATAATTTCGTTGTCATATAATTACTATTTGATGAAATTTTACTTGCGTTGCATATCACGGCAAGAACTTATCGTGATTAAGTATGCATCTTACCTATATAATTTTTGTAGGTATAGTCATTGAGACATGGCCATATTCGATCGGAATATTATCCTCATAAGTTTAGGAGAATTAATATCAAATATTATGCCGAACATCCATTATTAACGCCTTCACACAGATTAATACAAGCCTTTACGCTGAAGTTATTCAACTCTAGTAAAAAGATTCATCGAATTTATAATATGAGTTAAGTAGTTTAGTATATATAAGAAGGTATATACATTGCATTTACTCAAGAAATATATGCCTGTTCGAGGTCGAGCGGCAACCTGCTGCTCGTTCTCCACAACAATGCTACTACCTCATTGCATGACGTCAGCCAACAGCGGTACAGTAAAGCACATTCCAAGATTCTTACTCAAGGTACTTGCCGGGGAAAAGGTTGTTGCCATAGCCCTTCTGATAAGATTAGATTCTCAAGAAATGTTACTAGGGGAGAAGTTTATTCATTGAAATTATGTTACATATATCAACACTTTCCTTCCAATATTAAGAATCTGTAAAATATTTTACAAAAAAAATTTATTATTTTGAAAAAAGTTGTGAATATAATAGACTTATGAAATTTAAACTTTTGTACAGAAAATATGTAATGTTTGAGATGAACTTGCATGAAAATTTTATTTAATTTTTTGTAAAAAGATGGGGAATTTTTTTGTGGCCATTTTTCAGGCTTCATATACTCTACCCAAAGATATCTCTCCGGGATATTGAAATTGGATACTAACAGTGTGATATAAAAGTTCGTACAATAAGGAAATATGTGTTGATCTTATTATTTGACGTTATTTAATATAAAGTCCGTTGTTAGCATGTGAAAGGTAACTCTGGGTGTATTTTTAACTAAACAGAATCAAAAATTTAAGGCAAGAGTACTTTAATGTAAAAACAAGATGGCCAGTTAATATCTCCTAAATCCTGTTTCAAAAGAGTTGACGTTGGGATATCTTAAAGATTTTTTATGAAGATTTCTTAAGGCTATCGTCTACCGGCCATTTTGATTTCATGAAGGTAACGTTAATCCTACGGAATTCCTATTATCACTGTCAAATCTATACTACTTTATCTATTGGAATCCAATAAAGTGCACCGAAAGAGCAAAAAGCAACAAAGTTTCTGCAGAATTACATTTTAGAGTATTTTTTCAAAGACCTGAAAAACCACAAATGAGTCGTTAAAATAGGGGTAAAAATATTCTTAAAATTCGGGTGAAAAAACGTAATTCCTTTGTTATATTTTTGCACTTTCTGGGGCTTTTTATTGTGATCAAATAAATAAAATTGTAAATATTTGAGAACGGCAGTAGAAATTCCATAGGATTAACATAAATAATAGCTCAGTTGATGAGGAGCTGTAGCGTCAATAGAACCAGAACATAAGTGCCAGTCTATTAATTTCCCCGTTCGACCATGTGTTGCTCATTTGATTTGGAGGAGGGAAGCGAACAGCAGACGTTCTGAGGCTGCAGCATCAATAAAAGGTCTGGAGGCAACCCACCACAATACAATAATCTGATAAATCTATTCCTTCTATATATTGAAAAGAATGCAACAAGACTTTTAATACCAAAATATATAAAGCGTTCATCAATTATTTCAATGAAAACGATTTCTCCTCACCCAAAAATGATAAACGAGAGTGCCCAAAATTGGCGTCCCGACACCCGCAGAAGAAAAAAGGCAACGACAAAAACAACAATTCAAGAAAAAACGCTGACATTTGCTTCCTATATATATGACTGTCTATTATCGCATCATTATATTTTCATGGACGTTTACGCCAAAACGGATTCTTCGCCCCTCTTTTATTTGATTAGAGCATTTGGCGAACATATATCTGTATATACATCGGTTCCACATCCATTCCCGCCAAGAAATATATCAAACACATCCCAGGACCGTTTCGAAACAATCTTCGTTTCGCTCTGGCGGATTTTGGCAAAAAATTTTAAAACGACTTCGGCGCCTTACGCACCATTTATATTGTCTCTCACGACTCAGCGCCCTCCCTGACAAAAAAGGGAGGGACCAGGGGGTGGGGGTGTTGAAAAAAATAATAAGAGCAGAGAGAGAGAGAGGATATCGACAAGGCACAAAGTATATTAAATGCTTGACAGCCTTTGCTGATTAACCCTAGCCTTGCGTATCGCTTGGACCATTTGTCTGAAGCGTTTCGAGGCACTTTGTCATGTGAAGATGCCTGGTGTCGCCCCCAGCAAACGATTTTTTCGTCTCTCTCTCCTCCCTGGGAGAGGTTTTCGCATTTGTAAGAAGGTTTGCTTGAATAAACAGAATGAAGAGAAATATCTGTTCTTGTACAAGATTCTCTTGTTGAATTCGAAGGGATGATTGAAGAAAATGATTCATGTTGTACCATTTCAAACAAGAGGTGCAAAAGTCGAAATGCATTGAGGGAAGGAATGTAAAAGAGCTTTTTTGGGGCCTTAAATGGGTTAGTGGCTTTTTTTTTCTTTCTGCAAGTTTGAAAAAAACTCTAGTGAAAGATTTAAGATCACCATAATATGTTGTTACCTCAAATGGTTTTTAAAATACTTTTTCCCCCTTCTTTTCGAAAACTTGTATCCTTTCAATATTTTTAAGTCACTTGCATGGCATGTTCATGTCATACACGGGCATCAGCTTCTTTTCGAAATCGTAATCATTTGAATTCTATTTCTCTGTGTAAGTGCGAAACACGCCTCGAAACAAAATTCCATTTCGGCCATGCCGGGTGTTCTAAAAGTTTTCGTACTGACTAATCGTGAATTTATTATCAAAAACAACGAAATTTGAAACAATTATTTTTATGCTATTGATGAAAAGCTCTTTTAACTCAACGCAGAAAAGAATTTTGAACTTATATTTACAATAAAGGTTCTCACTTTTCATGGACGCCAAGCTAAACTCATGCGAGCATATTTGGAGTAAGAAGGTCTGTCTTTCTCTGTTTCTTTTCTTGTGGATGGGAGTATTTTCTTTGGTAAAAATACCTTGAGATTGAACTCTTCAACTGAAAGTGACGCGTCGTGGGGAAATTTTTATGGTCCTAAGGACCACACATATTTACAGACATTTGACATCACAAACATAGATAAGAATTGTTTTAGGGAGTGTTCAATGGATTGTAGTAAAAATATTTCTCCCGTCTGTTCTAATTACAAACTTTAATCACAGCGCAGTATATTAACTTTAATTGAAATTTAGCTATTAAAATTCCTTATAGTAACATTACTACATGTAATGAAAACTTATCTAAACGTTTTATACGGAAAGTTTCAATACTAGTACTAGAGTCAATAAAAATTAATATTTTAAAATTATTGCGCATGCGTAATATTAATTACTTTTGGAAATGATTAATTGATTAGCTTTATTAACGTCTTACTAGAATTAACACAATGGCCATTGGCAGCAGACCTCGTAATTTTGAGCCTTCGTCAAGTGTCAAGATCAAAACCTGTGTGTGAGCTGGAACTCTTCTCTCCTAACTTCCACTCCACGCTAACAGGTGGGGTTTGGGCCTCGATAGATTTTATGTGCATCAGCCCCGGATACACGAAGGGTCTTTCGAGGCATCAGGGATCAAAACCCCAACTCACTGAAAACCGCCAGTCTTGAGTCCGCGGCCCCATTGAGAATGCGAGTGAGTGATGATGGATTTTAATGGCGCAAGAGCCGAATGTGGTCATGCTGCGCCTGACAAGGTGTAACTGTGACGTAGACGTTTGAATGAGTGAGTGAGAATATTTTAATGGAGCAAGTGCTAGATATGGCCATCCTGTGCCAAACAAGGTAAAACTGTGAAAGAATTGAAAAAAAGATAAAGGGTGACAAAAAAGAAGGTGGAAAATAGAGAAGGATCTCTAGGGTATCCCGGGAGTGAGTCACTTGTGTTTACGAACGACAGTAAACCTCTTGTTAAAAAAGTATCATTTGGGTGCCAAGGGTTATGATCTCCGTACCTTCCTAAAGAAGGCAAGCCCTCGAGGTTCCCCAACTTGAAGAACCAGTCCCTGATATTATCTATAGGGGCAGTGATATCATTTTAGTCGCCTCTTCCGATTTGCATGAGCTACAGTGCGACTATTTTTTCCCACCCGGTTACCATTTGGGAAAAGCCCTTCAAGATAGTAGAAGTGACTAGTATCCATCGAGTAAATGGTAATTTTGAAATAATCTGTAGTTTAGAATTATAAATAATTGATTAGAATAATAAACAACACAATTTTCTTTTTATATCCCCACAGAAAAAAGTTAGGGAATGCTCAGATCAGGAGAACTAGGTGGTCAAAAATTTCTTGACGTAAGTCGATCGTCAAAATAAATAAATATATCTTGAAGCTTGTCTATGGTTTCATTACTTGTATTACATATTTCATCGTTTCCTTGTGGCCGCGGTAGCCTAGTGATCATGGTTTCGAATTCGTGGCTGGCGGTTTTAGTTCAGTCGGGGGTTCGATCCTTGGCCGCTTAAGACCCGCCGTGTAGCCGAGGCAGATGCATATTAAATCTGTCGGGTCCCAAAGTCCTCCCGTTGGCATTGTGTGAAAGTTAGGAGAAGGGGTGCCAGCTCAGGTGCCGCCTTCGTCACTTAACCGTGGTTCAAAATTACGAGGTCTGTCACCAGTAGCCCTCGTGTTGCTCGTCGTAGGTCCGTTGCCAATAGGCTTAGCGTTTCTTCTAGTACAATATTAATAAAACAAAATCAAACTTTTGAGCTGTAAACCTCGCTCCCTTTATCTGAGAAGACATTTAAAGTACAAAGTTTATGTATGCAGTCTAGAAAAAGTCACTCTCAGCATTTTTAAATGAGTTTTTGAACGCAAACGCGTTCTAACATATTTTGAGCATTTGCTGAAAATTTAAGTTCAAAATATTTATTTTATGCAAGATGTGCCTGATTTACAAAAGTAAGTACAGCTATTGATTATTAATTGCCCATACGTGATCACTTACGTAAGTAATTGGAATTTTTTTTTAAATATATTGATACTTAAGTATACATATATTTCAATGTAAAAACATGACTTCGTTACTTTTAATTTAAAAAAATTAAATTATTTAAGATTGACTTAAAATAAGATCATTTTTCTTTGTCGAAGACGTCACCGTTGATGTGTTAATTTTTCACGGGAGATTTCGATTATAAATTTCTCTAAGCTCATTCCAGGAAGTTGAAAAGCCACTCATTATTTCTCTCTCCCTTTTTACATAATTTCCATGAGACTTCGGTAGAAAAAAATACCTTACTATATTGTTGTTTTATAACGATGGGTTAGTTACTAAAAATTAAAAAGATTCACTCATTTTATGATTGAGTACGATATAAAGTTACAAACGAGAGTAAAATCAAACCCGCATAAATTTCAAATTTTTTTCAAAAGTTCTTATCAAATACGCAAATTTAAAAAATATTATTGTTTAAATTTCTTGCATATAATTTATGACGATATTTGTCATATTATGGTGAAATATTTAGGTAATACAATGGAAATGATGATGACAATTTTTATACGAATATAAAATTTGAATGGAAATATTAAAAAAATACGTAAAAGATGCAAATTGGTGGCGTCAATTTTTTAAGCAAATTTTTCCATTCAAAAATACAATTATAAAATGTTTCTATTTTTGAAAACTGAGAAAATTTCATTATATATAACTGATTTTTGATTTATACTACAATATGTCAGCATGCCAGTAGCACGTTGCCCTTTATTTAAAATAGAAATGGAAAAAAAAAATGTTTAAAAGTAATAAGTCTATATAAGATAATAACACATGGATCAATAAGTTCCGAGACTAACCCAGAGATGGCGCTCGTAGTAAACCAGTAACCAGGTCTTTCTAGAGTACTAACCTTTGCTTGAAACGTGTCAAAATTTTAAGTCGATCGGACCAGAAACAGCTGAGTTATCGAGGTTGGAGTAAAGTCGTTTTGTAGTTTGTTTAAAAAATGGGAAAAACCGAGTTTCGTGTTCTGATAAAACATTGTTTTTTAACGGGTAAAAACACCGTGCAAGCGAAACAATGGATTGAAAAATGTTACCCGGACTCTTGTCCATCAAAAGCAACGATTTGTCGGTGGTTTGCCGAGTTTAAACGTGGTCGTACCGACACAAATGACGCGGAACGCTCGGGTAGACCTGTGGAAGCCGTTACACCGGAAAATGTGAGTGAAGTGACAAAAATTATAATGAAAGATCGTAAAGTGAAGCTCCGTGAGATTGCTGAGATGACACAGATATCATATGGAAGTGTATTTACTGAAAAAGGTTTTTTGAAGTGAAGTGAAAAAGGTTTTTCCCAAGTGGGTGCCGCGATTGCTTTCGATGGAACAAAAACAGCAACGACTCGATGATTCAGAAAGCTGTTTATCGCTATTTACTCGCAACAAAAAAGATTTCTTGCGTCGTTACGTGACCATGGACGAAACATGGATACATCACTACACTCCAGAGTCGAAGCGGCAGTCATCTGAGTGGCGCACAGCTGGCGAAAGCCGTCCGAAAACGCAGCAGTCAGCTGGCAAAGTCATGGCGTCAGTTTTTTGGGATACGCATGGCGTGATTTTCATTGACTACCTCGAAAAAGGTAAATCAATCAACAGTGATTATTATATTGACTTGCTGGTGCGTTTGAAGGAGGAAATCGCAAAAAAAAAACAACCGCCCAGTCTCGGGACTTATTGATCCATGTGTTACTATACATAATATTAATATAATATATGTAAGATAAATTATAATAAATTAAAAGTTCTCCAAAGAATCAAATGAATTAGGATTTATTGAAAAATATTCATTACCGAGCAAATTGACCCCCTCCTTCCCTATAAGCTATGTTTACGTAAAACTTAAGAAATGGACATGGCGTCCTTTACTACCGGTATACATTCTCAGTGGCTTATGGGAATCATAGACCCAGGGTACCCACGAGATTAACTATTTTACGTAAACTCGAGTTACGTTCCACCGGGATACTCTAACTGTCCTGCTGTTTTCGACAAACCTTTTTATAAACCACTTTTCATCTTTTTATTTCTGATGTATAGATCCTATTTGCGCATTGTTTGGTGCACATTTTTTGGCGCCAGATTTGGCTTTTGCGCCAATAAACCTCTGTTTCCACATTCACGTACCTCCTGCATGCTGATAGGTATTCGTTAAATATTATCTGTCTATTATTGCACATATAGTTTAGATTTTTAAATTCAGATTTAAAAAAAGGAAAACATATGACAGTTGTCTTTTGAATTCTCAATGAAGTGCAAATTTTTCAACTTTTGTTTACATCCAATTAATTACATTGCTGGTTAGAATACAATGAATAATTTTGTTTATAATTTATTGCAAAATTTGTTAATACAAGTTTGCTGTAATGGTATGCTTGTGAAAAATTAGCATTCTGCAGTGAAAAAAGTATTCTCTAAGTTCATTTGTAGGTTCAGCAAATAATAATCATCCTATTTGACTCAACAGCCTAGGGTAGGCCAATCATCTCAATCTCAAACTCTTCAAATGCGATTCCACAAAATCAAGCCACCATGGTTTGGATCTTCCTCTTTTCCGACTAGTAAAGGGCTCTGCAACAAAGATCTTCTTTACTGGATTTTTTTCGTCCATTTTAACTATATGAAAAGTCCAGTTCATTTGTTTCACTTTAATATACTTACTGATATATCAGGCTCTAAGAATTCTATGAAGCTCAGAATCAAAATCATCAAATAATAGAAAATAGAACTAAAAATGCAGAGTTATATCATCATACAAAATTTGCTCTTTTGACTTAAAATTTTAGTTAAAAGTTTTGAATATTTTTTTCCTTACCCAACCAAGTTTAGAAATAAACATTCTCAATAAATATCCCGTTTTGAGTACAGCTTACAAAACATACCGCGAATCGTATTTTTTGATTGTTGAAAAACAAATACATTAAAAAAAATCATTACTTATCCAAGATAATTTTTATTTAAATGAGTAAACATTAAATATTCATATTTATTATTGTAATTTATCGGTGAAAAACAACGTTTGCTCAATACACTTTGCCTAGATTGCACGATAATACAACTGTTGCCATGGACAATACATTGAATTCCGATTTATGATTGGAAAAAAGACGGACTAGTGGGACTTGTACTAGAAGTACAGCGTGATACAATAAATTAAGTTACAGAAATGGCAACACCGTTATGCTGAGTCTATTAACATTATCAAAGCAAGAGTTTTTCAAACTTCTTTTTTTTATCATGCGTTATTAGTATAATTCGAAAAGTGTAATAGCTTAATGACGGTTTGTACCAAAAAATTAGGAAATTGCGTGATGTATTTATGCTAAAATTTGAAACTTAAGCTATCGAACTTATGCCTGAAGTATAAAGGTTAAAAATATAAAGCATATTTTTTTTAAAACTAAGAGCGATTGTGAAATGTTTGTTATTTAAATCTTAATTCGTCATTTATTCGAAAACTTTTCACTTCACGAAATCTAAAAAGAAAAAAAAAAAAAAGAGTATACTTCGCTTTATGCTTGCTGTGTCTTCAACAATTGTATTAAAAAAGTAATTAATATGTAACCTTGTTTCCTTTTTATGTAATGCAAATGTATTATTATTTAGCAAAGTCGTATTGTTAACTGTAACTTTAATGTAAAGCGAATGACCAGAAACATAGGAATTGCACTGTCTCGAATGGTTATCGATTCCGATTTCAAAATAAAATGTTTCTATTCAAAGGCAAATGAGGACTTGTGATAACAGGGTATTTTCACAAAAAAGGATTGATTCACGAGTTGATTGAGGAGAAAATAGAGCATACATATTGAAACATAGACCTTTGGATAAGGTCCCCATCTATGGGCTTTTTGATTTCGTGAACCTAATGTTAATCCTATGGAATTTCTCTACTAACATCCTCAAATCTTACTACTTTATGCATTTGCATGCAAAAAAGAACATAAGAAGGAGTAAAAAGGATTAAAAGTTTCTGTGGAGTTATATTTTCTCTCCTGTTTTTAAAAATATTTTTTAAAGACTGGAAAATCCACAAACGAATCACCAAAATATAGGCAAGATACTTTTAAAAATTGGAGGAAAAATGAAATTCTTTGGAAACCTGCTTTTTTTGCCCTTTGCTCTTTTTTTTTTAAATAGATAAAATAGAGACGAAGACTGAAACAATTCCTTAGGATTAACATTACATTCACGAAATCAAAATGGTCGGTGGATGGGAGCCTTAATTAAGGATCTACATAAAAATTATACTTAATAAGGGAGCGTCCACGACCTTAATCTACTAGGATTTTCATTCTACAATTACCAGTACAATCTATAATTGGCTTTTCGTTTTATTATCGTTATTCTGGAACAATAGAGGGTGCCTACCACAAACCTCGTGAACCACAAATAAATGATACCATATCGAATCTGGTACCTAATCCTCCTAATTTCTCCTCTAGGCCAAAGCATGATTTTCAGGCTGGGTGTAAATTGATGCACCGAAGCCTCTATTATTTCACTTTTCAGTAAAAAATTTTCATGCTAACAAATAAAAATTTATCGAATCATGATTCACTTTTAAAGATTGCTTTGAAGAATTGTTTCACAAAAATTTTATGGAAGAATGTGGGATTGTGATTGGCTCAGGACATCTTAATTTTGAACCTGGGTCAATTGACAAGAATGACACCCGAGCTGGCAACTCCCTAGCCAAGGAGCCGTGGTAGCCTAGTGGTCATGGTGAACCGGTTCGTGAATCGGCGGTTTTCGTTCAGTCACTGGTTCAATCCTTGGCCGTCAAAGACTCGGGGCTGATGCACATTAAGTCTGCCTGGGCCCAAAGTCCTCCCGTTGGCATGGTGTGGAAGTTAGGAGATGGGAGTTACAGCTCGGGTGTCGTCCTCGTCACTTGACCATGGTTCAAAATTACGAGGTCTGTCGCCATTAACCTTCGTGTTGCTTCTAATTGGACGTTAATAAAAAAAACTAAACTCCCTCGCCAAACTTCCCCATCATCACGCTAACTGGAGGACTTAATAGATTCATCATGCGTCAGTCTCGATACACGACGATGATGGTGATATGTGTGTGATGGAAAAGTCTTATGGTGCAAGAGCCAGACGGAGAGAGTAGTTTAGTTTAGTTTTTACTAACGTCGCACTAGAAGCAACACGAGGGCTATTGGCGACGGACTTCGTAATTTTGAACCACGGTCAAGTGACGAGGACGACACCTGAGCTGGCACCCCCCTCTCCTAACATCCACACCACTCCCACGGGAGGACTTTGGGCCCGAACAGATTTAACGTGCATCAGCCCCGGCTACACGGCGGGTCTTTGGCGGCCAAGGATCGAACCCGCGACTGAACGAAAACCGCCGGCCGCTAGTCCACGACCTTGACCACCAGGCTACCGCGGCCCATCCAGACGGAGAGTAATTGTAGTCAAGACGTTTGAAGAAATGGAAAATAGATAAAATTCTCCTACAAAAAGGAGAGTCGAAAGTAGAGAAAGATTACTACCAAATTCTGGACAGTAAACCCTACAGGGAAGGAAAATATCACTAAGTTGTCTCGAAATCGTGATGCAAGTACTTATCTTCAGAGGGAAAGCACTTGAAAGACCGATATACGGTAGGTCTTTAGTGGCATTAGAGCACCAATCAACACATGGACGAAACGCCGGCCGCAAATCCGAGATCAAGCTCACTAGGCTACCGCGATCACCTAGGGATATTATATTACAATGCTTTATGTGAGAGCCTTATGAAAAAACAGTGACATAAATAAATTAGCCTTACTACATAAGACTACTTAAGGGGAGATGTTGGTAGCATCCACATCGGTTCCAGCAACTACAAGACAATCTACTGATAGTGAATATTTGATTCTGTCACTAGCATCAGATCCAATGATCTAGAATCGTCTGCAAAGAACTACTTAGATAAGTTGAATTCCTTATAATATCTGTGGATCGGAGGTTAAGTAGAGCAACTACGAGATTGAATCTACTGAAAGTGAATACTTGTCTTAGGTCCGAACACTAGAATCAAATATGGAATCGTATCTGCTTGGAGTTACTTAGAAAAGTTGAATTCCTTATTATAATTTCTGTAGTCCGGAGATAAAGTCCAGCAACTACGAGACTATCTACGAACAATTCATATTTGACTCCAATATCGTCATCTCTCTCTCTCTCTCTCTGTGTGTGTGTGTGTGAGTGAGAGAGAGAGAGAGAGAGAGAGAGAGAGAGTTTTATAGAATCGTCTATTTAGAAGATACTTAGATAAGTTGAATTCCTTATTATCATTTCTGTGGGCCAGCGGTAAAGTCCATAACTACGAGACATTCCACTGAAAGTGAATATTGAACTCTGATCTCGACACTACAGTTAGATACAATTACCTGGAATTGTCTGTTTAGAGTTACTTAGATAGGTTGAATTCCTTATTATAATTTCTGTGAGTCGAAATAAAGGGAACCATGTAAATCTTTGTAATTTTACGGGATAGAGTAGTTTAAAGGCTTTTTTTTAATGTTTCTTTTCGAACAACTTTCTTATCAATGAATATTTTTCAATAAACACTTACCCATTTTCTTCTTTGGATTACTCACTTTTAAATTATAATACTGATTTACCTTATTACTTTTATGATATTGTTATTACCTCTTCTTTTACTGATAACTAATATTAAGAAATGGACTAAGTGTCTTTTATTTCCAAGTCCACACATTTTTTATTAGGGATGCCATCCATTCCTCTTTATCTTGTTTTGTGTGAGATCGAGCATTTTTGACTCATCCTTTAATTGAATGATTTTGTTTAATACACCAAAGAGTGCGAAGAATTATTGTGGGAGCTATAAACTAAATCTATTCATCAAGGTCGACTAAAAAAATAATGCAGAATTTTTTCGTTACGTGTTTAAAACAATTTTAAACCAAATATTACAAATTTAATTTGAAGAAATGGAAATTTTTAAACGTAGTATAATAAAAGGAACATTACATAAATAAGACCTATTGTGTACATTCATAAACATATGTTTATGTTTTCAAAACACGTGTTTACACAAAGAGGAATTATTCTAAAATGCATAGATTACGAACTTAACACACATTTAAATTTTTCTCAAAACATGCGTGTTTTTATTACACACTTGGTAAAGGCACTTTAAAGTAATTTACAAAACGCTGATTCATACACCACGTAAACAATTTTTCGAAAAGAATTGTCGAATGTGCTCCTTTGGTTCTCGAAAACCTTCTCTTGTGACTTTTTTTAACGTTTTATCATGGCAGCAGTGGGACAAGATCGATTGTAGAGGCGAAAGCGTCCAGCTGTCAATCAAGTGATATGACCACGCCCTCCTTTGAGACCACGCCTCTTCGATTTCGTTTCCTAGCTCAAACCTTACGATTTCGTTAGCAAACAAAGGACATCGCTTACGACCTCGGGGTGTGAGCGAGATATTTTATTTATTTATTTCATTTTTCTTTCTCTCACTTTTTCTTCTTTTTTTCTTTTCTTTTTTTTTCCAAAAGCGTGTTCGAGTTGATACCATTGTTGAATGCGAAACTCTGTTACAGGTGAATTGGATGCCCCCTCCTCCCCCTTTCTGCACACCACTACCCTTCTATTTTTTTCTTTATGTTTTGAAATTTTTATACAAAAAGATACGTAGTAGTTATTGTGATCCAATAAATAAGTAGTTTGTGGATTTTCCTAAAAAAAAAAAAAAAAAAATCTAAACAATTTTTTTTTATAATAAATAACGATTAAGTTTTATGAAAGAAAGTAAACATATGTTTTGAAGCAAAATAATTAGTGAGTATACAATAACTTAAGCGAAAAATGTTATAAAAGTTCAAGATAGACAAGAGAAATTCTCAATTTTAAACATTGCGCAGTAAAAAAAAAATTCAAATTTTTTTTATTCCAATTAATAAAATTAAAATAAAAAACAATGGGTTTAAATACACTTCATTTAAGTGTAAGTTAATTTTAAAATTTTAGATTTTATATATTTTGCAATTGAATAAATTTTCCTTGAGACATTTCAATGCGTTGCTAAAATTTTCCTTACTTTAATTTTTTTATCAAGCAAATTAAAATTGAATAATGATTTTACCTCACAATACATACTATCAAAAGTCATTTTTATTTAATTTTGAATTGTTTTCGTCATCAAATGAAAGTACACCTTATAAATCCCATAAATTCCCTTTATTTATTTCTGTTATATCATGAATGCTTCGTAATAATTTTAACTTAATTCATTCCCCCTTTCCTGGTCAAGGAAATAAATAAGAGGGTCGTTCAATAAAACATTAAAAATTCCAAAAGCTGGCTCTTGTAGCATTGAAAATTGGTATTTTTAGTAAGCTTTATGACTCACTAGACAGCTGTCTAAGTCTCAGTGACTCGTATTCCTGATCATGACGCCTTTCGCACCTCAAAAATCCTTCGTCATAACTTTTCGAACGATGAGACCCTCCTCACCTACTTTGGAGCAGATCAACTGGAAGCAACCCATTCTTCTGATTGTTACTCGGTTTCCAGTGCAAAACGATGAATCCGTTTATCACCAATGGTGACGACTCGACGCATATGACGTCAACAACTCGACGCGGCAACTATTGGATTTAGATTCGGCATTAAATGACAACTAAATCAAAACTAACTTATGAATCAATGTCAAATTCGTTTCGGCTCCGTTTAACAGATGGCAGCGCCCAATGGAAACTACAATTTATCTTAAAGGAGACATGACTGTCTTTGAGCAAGATAGTTAAAAAAAAAAGTTGAATCTGTGTTTTGAAAATGTAAACCTCATTTCTCTATCAATAAAACTAGATTATGTAATTAAACCTGAAAAAATATTTCATGTGAAAATATTGAAGAGAAAGTGTAAAGGGATGATAAAATCAGTAAACCACTTTAAAGCTTTAGCGTAATCAATCAAATTTTTAATTTTTAAAAACATGTATGCATTTCTTTGAAACTGAAATTACATGTTTAAGATGAAATCAAAAAAGAAAAGATAATCCTTAACTCAAAATCAAATTGTAGCATAATCATGTTTAAAAAACAATTGAATGAAATCAAAATTCAAGTAAATTAAGCAACGATTTGAAATTTACTTAAAAATTTTTAAACCTTTAATTTAAATCAATAAAGCTATTTGTTAATTTACATTTTAAATAACCAATTGTTTATTAACGTTGTAATTAGAAGTAGGATTATTTGCGTCGGATCTCGTCCTTTTTTTACATATTAAAATAATCAGTTACAAAAAAACTTTTTTAAAATTCTACTTACTCTCTTCTTCCTAATTGAAATCATTTTGTGACAAGTCACATTTCATATTTGTATTCATATTAACCACCGTATATTGTCATCAATTCCGATAATAATAATATAAAAAGCAAACAAAGATTTTCTACTCTATTAAAAGCTTCTCTTTTGCTCGACCCCACCGCAAGCAATAATGCTCATTATTTGGAACCAAGGTCGGATACTGAATTCGCCTCCTGCGCTGGCCTCTCCTTCTCCCCACCAGCCAACGTGAGGACTTTGAATCCGGATAGATTTAATATGTATCAACTCCACTACACGACGGGTCTATTGTGGAAAAATGTCGATAGGTTTTGGAGTCGTACTTAGGAACAATGCGAGGGCTTTGGACCTCGCATTGATGAGCCTCAATAAAGTGACGAGGATGACGCCTGAGGAGGCCTCACTTTCCTTAAATTTCTTCACTATGCTACCATGCGGTCATGGTGGCTGGATAGATTTAACGTGCATCAGTTCCGCTACACGGCGAGCCAATAGGGGCATCAGGATTCAAGCTCGACAGAAAAAGCGCCGGTTGCAACCGTGACCACTTAGCAACCGTTGCCACAATCTTCTGATTGTTGACTAGCATCTCACTAAGAAGCAATGCGAGGATTATTGGTGACGGATTTCGTCTTTTTGATCCTTGGCTATTGACGAGGACGATATCTGAATAGGCACTCTACTTTTCTACCTACCACCTCGGGGATTCGGTCTGTTTTATTAACGTCGCACTAGGAGCAACGCGAGTGCTATTGAAGGTGGATCTCGAAATTCTGGACCCCAGTCAAGTGACGAAGCCGGCATCAGAGCTGACAACTCCCTCTTCTAATTTCCACACCACGCCATTGGGAGGACTTCGAGCCTGGACAGATTTAACGTCATCAGCCCCTAGCTACATGGTGGTTCTGAAGTGGCATCAAGGTTTGAATCCACGATTCCACCGAAAACCGCCGGCAGTGAGTCTGCGACTATGACTTCTAGACTACCACGGACACAACGTCGCAATAGAAGCAACACGAAGGCTATTGCCAACGGACCTCGTAATTTTGAACCTCAGTCATGTGATGAGAACGACACCTGAGATGGCACCTTCCTCTCCTAACTTTCACACCACGCCAACGAGAGGACTTTGATCCTCGACAGATTTAACGTGCATCAGCTCCGGCTACACAGCGGGTCTCTAGAGGCATCAAAGTGGCCGTGGTAGCCTAATGGTCATGGTTTCGGATTCGTGGCCGGCGGTTTCCGTTCAGTCGTGGGTTCGATCCTTGACCGCTAAATACCCCTTGAGTAGCCGGGGCTGATGCACGTTAAATCTGTCTGGGCCCAAAGTGCTCCCGTTGGCGTGGTGTGGATGTTAGATGCCAGCTCAGGTGTCGTCCTCGTCACTTGACAGTGGTTCAAAATTACGAGGCCCGTCGCCAATAGCCGTCGTGTTGATTCTCAGTGATACGTTAATAAACAATCCCGTAGTGGTAAGTCAATTAGTAAAAACAGAAAAGATTTGTCAGTTGATCCATTTATTGAAAACAATACATTTTTAAAAATATTTTGTATTCTGTGAAAACAATTTGATTAGCTCATCATTAACATAATTCTCTTTTTTTTCTTCCAGAGTATGTGCCCGGGTAGCTGAAATCAGGCTGCAAAATGGGGCTGCTTCTTGATTCATGTATGAAGAAATAATGTTCTTTGAATTTCCCTCGTCGGTTTTAACAGCACTCGTAAATAGTGATTTTCGTATTGACTACTTATTCCTAGTAAAGCTTAGTTTCGACACGACTTAATTGTTATTTCGAAATGGTACCAGTTGAATCACTCTTCACTAAATTTTTAATATTCGTATTAAAAAAAATGGCTATAACGAAAAAATATTCAAATAAAAATGAAAAAGTTCTATGCAAAGTTTTGAAAATAACAGATTTAGCCACCCAATATGCGTTTTTTTTTTTAAATAATTATTGTTAAATCACTCAATTAAATATAAGAATTAAAGCAAACGATGAAATATCGAAGAATGGACAGTAGTAATTTTTTCCAATACTAAAATAAAGCAGACGATAAATTTTTAAATTGAATATTATGTGTAATTAAAATTAAAGCAAATGATAAAAAAATTGAAAAGTAATCTCGCACGCCAAAAGTGATCCATCTAAAACAATAGGTGGCTAATAATAGTAAATCAATGTTAAAATAATTTGATCCCAAAACATTCTAAAAAGGAGGCCAAACTAAAAAAACGTAGTCTGAAATTTTTGAGGCAAAAAAAGTTGCCTCATGGTTTAAAATTCTGAATAATAATATTTATTTTCAGTCATATCTTGATTCCAGTTTACATAGGATTTAACGTAAGACATAAGTAAATAAAATACTTAATTTTTATAATCGTTTCACTTCAATCCAATAAAAAAAATTGAGAGGAATTTATTACGACATATTTTTGAAAATTGAGTTCTTTAGTGGTGAAAGCAGATATCAGACATATATTGCCTATATTTATTTCAATCCAATAAAAAATCCGGGAGAAATTTATTATGACGTATTTTCGAAAATTAAGTTCGTTACTGGTGAAAGCAGACATAAAAATATATGCGAAAAAATAAGATAAATTTTTTGAAAAGTGGTCTGGTACGGCATTTTTGGGTAAACTAAAACAATAGCCCCATGGGTAGCTAATAATTTTGAGCGCACAATTTGGTTCCACAACACGGTGATACTCACAACGCTTAAAATGACGAATATATATCTAAACTCGTAATGAGCATGCTAAGTGATGCTGCATGGTATTATGTCTCAGCTGACTGGCTGTTTATTAACGTCACACTCAGAAGCAACACGTAGGTGTTTGGCGACGGACTTCGTCATTCTGAACCTCGGTCAAGAGACGAGGACGAAGCCTGAGTTGGCACCTTTCTCACCAAGTTTTTATACTATACCAAAGGGTGGATTTTCAGCATTGACAAATTTTGCGTGCGTGTCATACCACATGGTGGGTCTTTCCTGGTATCAGTACTCGAGTTCGTTAATCGACGGAAACAAAGCCGGCCGCGAGTTCGTGATCAGAACCACTCGGCTACCTCGACCGCATGGCGACTCCACAAGAGAAATGTGGCCGTGGTAGCCTAGTGGTCATGGCTTCGGATTCGTGGCCGGCGGTTTTCGTTCAGTCGCGAGTTCGATCCTTCGCCGCTAAAGACCCGCCGTGTAGCCGATGCTGATGCACGTTAAATCTGTCGGGGCCCAAAGTCCTCCCGTTGAAGTGGTAGGGAAGTTAGGAGAGAAGGGTGCCAGCTCAAGTGTCGTCCTCATCTCTTGACCGTGGTTCAAAATTACGAGTTCCATCGTCGCCCCCGTGTTGCTTCAAGTGCGACGTTAATATAAACTAAACTAAACCAACCACAAGAGAAATTTTTGCAGCAATTTCAATGAGCACTGCAAGCATTAACGAGCGGGAGGCAGTAACCTCCTCTTTGTGTATGATTTAAATTCTTGAAAAAAATATCCCCATATCACTTTTATTCTTTTTTCATAGGATTTACACACACATCTTGTATCCACATATCGAACCACATGTGCAGAGTCACTCCAAATGGGATTTAAATGGAGCAAACACATAAAATCTCCCCTCCAACGCTGACCAATTGTTTTTTAAATCAAAATTGAAGCATCACCCCTCTTTGTTTTTGATTTTAACACGAATATAGCTGGAAGAAACAGCACTAGTCAAACACGCTTTGCCTCCTTAGTCATTTCCCCACTCAAAGGGGCTTAAAAATTGGCTGGTAAACATTAGTAAAAACCTTTAAAAATTGTAATAAGAACGAGCATCACTACCCCGAGGTTCCCTCATGACCTTTTTCTTTCCTGTGGGATTTACTGTCTTTGGTGAACATGTACCCAAAAGGGCAACCTAGGGATCCTTATCTAATTTCGACCTTCCTTCTTGTCGACAAATTTTTACCTTTATTATTATTATTATTATTTCAAACGTTTTGACATAAATGTGGGACTGCGGTAGCCTTATGGTTATGGTCGCAGACTCACGGTAGGCAGTTTTCGTAGAGTCATGGGTTTGAGCCTTGATGCCATCAAAGACTCGCCGAGTAGAGGAGCTGATGGCGTTAAATCTGTCGAGGTTCAAAGTTCTCGCATTGATGTTGTGTAGACGTAAGGAGAGGGAGCTACCCGAGTATTTCCTCTCCTAGTTGTCATCCTCATCACTTGACTGAGATTCAAAATGACGAGTTCCGTCTCCAATAGCAAACGTGTTTTTCAGAGTGCGATGTTCATAAACAATCACGTGACCTGCCTCTAATTTTGAGCTCTGATAAAATGACGAAGTCGACACTTGAGAGCCCTGAGTTTTGATTAATTTTATGTGCATCAGCCTCGCTCCACGAAGGTCTTTTACAGCATCAGGACTCCAGTTCGAGACTCGATGGAAACAACGTTAGCCATCAGATATCGTCCAAGACTATTCGGCTGCTAGAGATAGGCTTAAAAATAGTTTTTATTCCCATGGGGTTTACTTTCTTTGATAAACACGAATCACGTGCCCTGGGATTTCCTAGCGATCCTTCTCTATTTTCGACCATTTTTCATGCTAACCAATTTTTAATTTACTATTTTTTTCTACATTTTTTCAAACGTTTAGACCGCAGTTATACCGTGTTGGGCGCAGTATAGTTCTATCTGGTACTTGTGCTATTAAACTCCCTCATTACTTATACTTACTCGACTATAGTGGCGGCTCTTTAATTTCGAAAACGACGTATATAATGAAGTGTGAGTGAATTTTTTTAATTGCGCAAAAGCAAGATGTAGTAGCCTTGATGCGCCAAAACAATGGAAAGCTGTGATCTATCTATTTGAAACAATTGAAAAAAAGATTTAAAAAATTGTTTAACAAGAAGGAGGATCGAAAATAGAGAAAGATCGCTAGGGTATCCCGGGTCTTCGTCATCCATGTTTACCAAGGGTAGTAAACTTCAAAGGAAAGAAAAATATCTCTAGGGGGAATCGGAGTCATGATGGTCGCACCTACCTAATGAAGGCGAGCCCCAGAGATCCTCCAGCCTGGAGGACTCGTGTGGTGACCGGGTATGGCAGAATAATCCCACTGCAGCTCATGCATGTCGTAAGAGGCGACTAAAATGGGTACAGCCGGGTACCTTGTCCGTGGGGATTGCATCAGGAAACCTCAGAGACTTGCCTTCTTTTAGGAAGTAAGGGCATCATGACCTCGAGGCCCCCTAGTGACCTTTTCGACCCTCCTTCTTGTCAACCAATTTTTATTATTATTAAATTTTTTCACACGTCTGGGCCACAACTTTACCTTACTTGGCACAACACGGGCACATCTGGCTCTTGCGCCACTTACCTTCACTTTCACTCACCCCCAACCTGTACCCTGATGTAATCCTCAGGGACAAGGGCCCCGGCTGTATCTCCAGACACTGAGTACCATTTTTTATCGCCTCTTATGACATACATAAACTACAACAGGACTATTCTTTCAAACACGGTCACCACACGGGTGAGGTTTAGAATAGAACTTTAAAGTAGAAAGGATATATATAGAATTTTTTGGTAATGAACTTGAATTCCAAATAGAACAAACTGTTTCAATCGCTTAAGACGGCAAAAAAAAAAAAAAAATTATCATGTGGACATATTTCATCCAACATTTTTAATCCTCTTGCACATCCACCCTTTCCACCTCAGTCCGCCGAAACCAATCTTCCACCCCGTAATCCGAAAGGGTAAAAAAACATATCCATCACTCGATGCCGGAAAGAAAATAAAAAAAAAGGGGCCCAAGAAGTTGTGCCTTTGGGCGCGGTTGTCCGGATAAGGCCACGGGCCACCGATGTCTCATGACGAACTATCCAGGGCCCACACCCTTCCTCCCACGCAGGGGCACGTGCACGACGCGATTCTCGGACACCGCCTAGCCGCAGGTCACTGCTCATCGTCGCTGCACACGCTCAGCCAAGCTTCACGTGCACCTGGATGGAGTCATTCGTGATTTAGAACTCCCAGTCTGAGCTTTAATTACTTTGTGCAACCTCATTACAAAAGACCTCTGCAGGTTATACAGAAGTAATATTTTTGCATGATTTATAATTGCAAATTGTTTATTGAGTCATTTTATAAGGCACCTTAATGCTTATTTCACAAAATGTCTTAAAGAATGACTCGCTTTGACTGCTCTTTAGCTATCAAATAGAGCCCCGTGGGGATTTTATAGAATGTTTGTCATATCATACAAAATGAAATTAACATTGTCTATAATTGATAAATTGAAATTGGGATTCCTGGTTAAAAATTATTATTACACAAATGAAACATTTTTTCTCCTGTAAGTTTCGTTTACCTTGTGACATTAGGCTATTCGCGATTTTATCTTCACTAACCTCGGGAGCTTTTATCGAGTTTGAACTGCATAAAATTACAGTTTCTTCCGATCCGAAATGAAATGTAATGAGGTAAATTAGATGAAGATGGAAGGGAAATAATTAAAGATGCAGTTAATGAAAAATTAAGGGGAGATAGAGGACAAGGACTTGCGGTTAGAAATTTGTTATTGAAATTCTTTTGTTAGTCTTATGGCTTGACAAAAGTTCCACTAGCAGTATTAATCTACGTAGTTACGGTCGAAGAGAGTTGTGGAATTAAAAGAACGAATGAAGACTGTTAAATTAGATTTATTTTTTAAATTATAATTTAAAATTGTTAGTTTGAGATTCTAGGGAGAGCGACCTTATATATTTTATAGTAATAATAAATAAGAAATCCGTTTTATTCTTGCATGTCTTCTTTTATAGTTTATTTGTTTCTGTTTAATATATTAGATTGAGATATAGCTTAAGAAATACATAATCACAGACAAACTCTCAACCTTTAAGCAAAATAAAGCTCTTTTACAATACTAAATATATTTTATTACAACTTTTTAGTCTTATCTCTCGCTGAGTTTGAATAAATCCTGAAAATCCCATAATTTTTTTGAAAAATATAAATTTATTGATTGGTAATATTTTAAGGTAAGGAGCGTGTGTACGTTGCCACACCATTACAGTAGTCTGTTTAGAATTCCATTTTTTAAAATTTTTTGTTTAATGTGAAGTTTATGAATTTAATTTTTTTTTTCACGTTACGATTTTTATAAAATTGCCATATTTTTTAATGTTTTAAAGGTTTTTAAGACATCTCAATATTATTCGAAACATTAATTTTAAAAACATTGTATTTGTAATTCATTTAGCACTATAGTTAGCAAACGTCAAATTCCCAAAGAGATGCTTCGTCAGGGAAACTGGTTAGTCTTTAAGTGTAAAAAAAAAGAGATTTTCTCTTCAGTCACTTAATTCTCTTCAATGTTTCGAATTTGGATAAAAAAATAAATATTGCTGAGTTTTAGAAATAAAATGGAACATTAACACATAGAAATTAAAAGATGAAAAATAGTATGAAAAAATTTCTTCATAATGTTCTAATTTGGCATAAAGATTTAAAGTACACTTTTAGATCACCAGAAAAAGCTTAATTTTTTAAAAGAAATATTTTTCTTATTAAATCATAATTTTATTGTTTTATAGTTTTCATTTAAATTTTAAAGTAGTTAAAATAAGAAAAATATCCCATGTTCTCTATCTCTCTGTAATTCCTCAGAGAAATGAATATAGTCATTATTTGACATCGGCCATATTTAAGATTTGGCTAGTGCTGATGAAGATCAATAGTAACTCAAAATATTCGCAAAAGTTCTAAATAAATAGTGAAAGAAGAAGAGACAAATAAAAATGACAATATCACGATTCGAGCAGGCACGCTATTCTTTTAAAAATAAAATTGTTCTAAGGTCTAAATAATGGTTTAAATTTTTCAAAATAATTTACTTAAAGCTCCATCTACCAGCTATTTAAATTTCGTGAGTGTTATGTCAATTTCCTATGGAATTTCTACAACTGTTCTCAAATCTTAACTACTTTATCTATTTGAAAGCAAAAAAGAGTTCCGAAAGAACAAAAAATAAGGAGGTTTTTGTAAAATCACATTAAGTAATTCCGCAAAATTCTTCTTTATATTTTGCTTTTTTGGATGCACTTGTTTGCATTTCAATAGATAATATCCTAAAGATTTGAGAAAGGTAGTAGAAACTCCATTTGTGATTAACATTATGCTCACGAAATCAAAATGGCCGACAGATGGAAAAAAGTCTTAAAGCTCCCGTCTACCCGCCATTTTGATTTCGTCAGCTTAATGTTAATCCTATGGAATTCCGACTTTAATTCTCCCATCTTTACTATTTGACCTATTTCAATGCAATAAAGTGCATCTAAAAGAGCAAAACATAATGAATGCTTCTGTGGAATTACTTTTTTCCTCCGATTTTTAAAAATATTTGAAAATATTCTTTAAAAACCGCAAAAAACCCCTCAAAAACGAATAATTGAAGTAAGAATAAAAATAATTTTTTAAAATCTTAGGAAAAAGGTAATTCCACAGAAGAGTTGATTATTTTTTGCTCTTTCAGATGCACTTTATTGCATTCAAATAGATCAAATAATAAAGATGGGAGAATTCAAGTTGAAATTCCATAAGATTAACATTAAGCTGATGAAAACAAAATGGCGGGTAGACGGGAGCCTTAAGTCGAAGCGAATCAATATTCGCTCGCAGTTCAGTTCATCTCACAAGTGTCAAGTGCGACGCGAAACGTATCAACAAGAGACAAAAATCACCTGTCCATAAAAACACAGGTACTTCTCTTTTGTGGTAAAAAAAAATAACCAAAAACAACACGCACATCACCGGCGATATTTTATAGTTCCGCGCCCATAATCACCGTCGGAATCCGATTAAATCCGTTCGCCGGAAAAAAAAAAAAAAAAAAAGAAAAAGTCACCAACTGTGACAAGTCGCATTCCCGGAAAAATACACGCGCATCATTCGCGGATCACTGGCCTCACGCGAAAAGTTCATCCGTGAAGATGTGAACGTAACTTACCGCGTGCTTCGGGCAGGAAAATAGTAACCAATGACGATCTATGATGGAATGCCAAATTTCGAACTGAATGATGATTAATCTGCCATAAACGAGCCAACTGAGACTTCTTCGACAAGGTAAACAGAAATTAATTCATGCCTTGGTCTCGACGTGTGCCATCTATGGTATATGTCGTCCACACATATTGCACGTGTATTTATAAAGATCTTCTCAGAAGCAGCCTTTAGGAGGTATAAAAGAAAGATCGGATAAGTTGAGAGCATATGCCATGAGCAAGAGCAGTGACGTAGTGTGGATTTCTGTCACCCAGTGTGAACCCTAAATTTAGTTCCCTGTACAGAAATAAGGAATAATATCACGCGGGTATTGCGAGCGCGTAAAATTAAATTTCTTGTAGTTTTAATGTATTAAATCGAATGAACAACATATTCTCCGTGGGAAAAACCACAAGAGTATTGAACAGTTCAAAGATAAACAAAACAAACACATTTACCGTGACACTCCTATTTATTCAACGAAATATATAAAACAAACTTGACTTTATAATAATAAATTTAGGTACACTTGAAACTTTATCAAAATGTAAAATAAACAAATATCAACGTTGCACAGTTTTTTAAATAATAAAGTTGAAGGAATTAAATGTCATCTATTCACCTTCACGTCTATGAGTTGTTTAAGGACAATAAGACAAGAATCAAAATGTATACACTAATTGCATTTGTTGCGTAGCAACAGCAGATCGCAGCTGGCCGCTTCGAAATTATGAAAGTGAAATTTATTTTCTTATTTTGAATAAAATACATGACAAGCTTTCATTTAATTTCACACAAATGTAAGTTTATTTGGTTAGGTCAAATCTTACAACGCTATTTTGAACCACTTCCATTTGTACAATTGTCTTGATATTCTACAAGGGTACCTATGTAGTTCCAATGAAACTACAATTATCTAATCCAATTTTCAATGAAACCACAATTGTCTAATCTAATGGCCTGTTGTTGCAGCCAGGATAAGCCAGCTCGGCCACTCCATATCACCCTCCACATCTGTGCCGCCCGGGGCTATGGCGCCCCTCTGCACCCTCTACATTACGCAACTGAGTAAGTGATATTGTTATTTATTTTAGGTCATTCATATTGGCTTGAATTGGTGATATCAGGTGATCCTATTGCGCCAAATACTTGGCGTACAAGGACTTTACTTCATAGTAGATGACTCGGACTTCTGCTCGTGGAGGTTCCGGATTAATTTACTGCAATCAAATGTTTGATTATTCATTTGCAAACTTGTATTACTTATTCTGTTAATTTTATAACTATTTCCATAACTGCAATGAGTAAAAAAAACATTGTTAAAAATTGAAATTCTGTAGATTGGATTCAGACGTGCTGCAAGTTGCGTTGTTGTTGAATTCGGGATCTTGTTGCCACGGTGATTTTGGAAGTAAAATATATAAAACGCGGATTCTAGGACTCTCTGATTCATTTACAAGTTGAGTTTCTGCTCATCAGTCATGAAATAATGATGAATTAATGATATATTTTCTTGTAGATATTATTGAACTTATTCATCTTGCAGCTGACGATGAATTTAAATTGACACACATTCGATTCTGGATTTGGATTGAATCCTCAAATCGCGAATCTGTTTAAAGAGAATTTGCATCTTATTTCTTCACTTCTGTTCTGTTAATATATGTTTCCGTCAAATGCTAGTTTATTTTCTTTGAAGATCTCCAGCTAAGCTATGAATTTAGTAATATAGCTTACTACAATAAATATAACTATTCAGTTCTTAATATGTAGTAACACGACTCCTGAACTCCTATCAATTCATCCAAAAAAACAACCGGGCGCTACAGATTAGAGAGAAATATCCGCTACCTGCAATAAATGAAATAATACGAAAAATAAATAAATATAAAAATAAAAATAATTAGTAAAATAAAATCAAACAAACATGAAGTAAACACATGACAAATGAATTAAATAAATTATAATACAAATAAAAATAAATTATATATACAAACAGAATATTATGATAATATAAAATAATAATAAATAATTAAATAATAAATATTAGTGAAATAGGGGCTACAGCAACGCACTAGAAAGATATGAGTTTCAATGCAAAGAGGTTCCACACAATTCGTAAAATAATCTTCTTGTAGAATATTGAGAAACCGAGGCTTGAAATTTAGAATTTTGTGGTGACCTGTAAAGGCATTCGAATTCATCACGAATTTGAGCCCTAGTTCCCTCACACTCACGTATGTGATTGTTATTGTAAATTTTTTAAAAAGTGTATCATCTTTTCAATTTTCAAGAAAGTGAGTAGTTTTCCTTTCTGGACATCCATCGCGAATATCACATGGATTAGTTTAGTTTAGTTTTTATTAACGTCACACTAGAAGCAACACGAGGGCTATTGGCGACGGACCTCGTAATTTTGAACCACGGTCAAGGGACGAGGACGACACCTGAGCTGGCACCCCCCTCTCCTAACATCCACACCACGCCAACGGGAGGAATTTGGGCCCGAACAGATTTAACATGCATCAGCCCCGGCTACACGGCGGGTCTTTGGCGGCCAAGGATCGAACCCGCTACTGAACGAAAACTGCCGGCCGCTAGTCCACGACCTTGACCACTAGGCTACTGCGGCTCGAATATCACATGGAATGATGAAAGTTTCAGCTTGTTAAATCCGAATGAAATATAAAATACGAGAGAAGTGAAAATTTTTGTAAATTAGAATTAAATTTATATATCGTCCTCTTTACTTGACAAGATGTGAAAATTTAGAATTTCGCTGTCAAGAATAATTTCAAAAAAGGAAAGTAGTAATTGAAAAAAATAAAAAAATCAATCAGACAAAACAGGCACCCAAATTTAGTATTCATAAATTAAGTGTAATGATTGTTGTGTAATTAAAAATGCTATTATTTGACAGATAGCATGTACGCATGAAAATACTTATGTGCACAATAAAGCTCCTCTAGGTTTTGGACAGATCTGGAAAACTAATCATTGTGATAAACATTTTATTTTAAAACATATTTATTGTTACGAACTCGAGATGACGCTTCCCTGTAACAGTTCTCTTAAGAAGGAGAAAAGACATTTCCAGAGATTTTATCAGTCATCCAAGGGAAATTTAAGCAATGACTCCTTAGCCTGTCGACGGTTTTTTGACCATTTTAGCGACTTGGCGAGAAGCTTGGTGACTTTTGTGACAAATGAAAGATTCTCTAAAATGCTGGAATCTTGGCAAAATATCGTCTGGGAAGAAAGTCACGAACTTTTCGTGACATCACACCCGGCTAGAACAGGTATAAAACGCAAGAGCCTGAGACAGAGAGTCAGCCTGTCTTTAGAGTTTGCTTTGGAGATCGCGACTGTGAAATCGACAGGAAGCCATCGGCACTTTGAAGCGGATCTGCCGAGGGAATCTGCGGAAGTAGCCTGTAGTCTGCCGGCAACTGTAGGAGTACGGTGATTTTGTGCACAGTGCGAACGATAAGGTTGGTGTACTGAGCATTGCTGATATAACTATGATTGCCATTACAACTGCTGTTTTGTTCCTGTAGCTGTGTCGCTAATCTAAACAAGACCTGTGATTTCTGTTTGTTCTGTTACTGTCGAAGCTCTGCTTTCTGTGTTTCGATTTATCCAGAATATTTGCAAATAAAGCGTCATTTACTGTTATCCTCTTCGTTGAACATATTTTCACTCGCATAAACCCATGCATATGTAGAACATTTGTAACATTATTTATAAACACAACACAGTTTCATAACTGAAGTAGAGCAGTCTAATCAAGACATGAGATAGAACGTGTGCAAAAGACATTTGTGAATTGAAACGTTTGACTCAAACACATAAAATATACAGAAAAATTCATTTTTCAAAAGCTATAAATAATTATTTTCTTCCCAAATGAATGCATTTTTACGTATTTAAACTTTCAGTTTAACATTTTGTGGTGGTTTTTAATGATATCCGAATCTCTAAATGCAAACGCTATAAGATTATTTTTAATATTTTCTTTAAAAAAATCATAAAAATATCTAAATATTCAAATATTACGTAAATTTTATCAATTCTCAAAGCTATTTGGATGACCATACTGATAATCACATTTTTAATTTTCAAAACTTATAATTCCTTTTCACTGCGGGATAAGAATTCAGTTCAACCCCTCCCCCATTATGGTTCCAAAAAATAAAAATAATTAATTCGAATGAATAATATCACCAGTTACAAAATTGATAACAGCTCATTAAAAGTCATACAACCGTAATCAAAAATCAAATTTAAGGTTAAATGTATAAGATACACACCGGAATGTTTCTTTTTCTAATAACAAATTAGTGTATAAACTCGAAAATAACAACTTGATTAAAATAATTTCCATTAAAACTCAATTAATAGCCGAGATGCTTCAAAAAGTTCATTAATTAATATTTTTTGTTTACCTTGTTTTTCTTATGAGTAATTTTTTCTTTAGTTAGCCATCATGTTTTTAATTAGATAAAAAAAAATTAAATGAGATCCAGATAAAATATCTCATTTTAATTACTGTGCTAATATAATTAATTAATTTGAATAAATGTGTCTAAATATTAATTAATTTTAATAAATGTTTCAAAATCAAATGTAACCAAATACGTACGTGAATATTCTACAAATAAATTTAAACTGAATCTCGCACACATGCACAAATACTGAAATAAAGTCAGCAAGAAATATTTTTTCAATAAATGTTTCTAACTAATTCTTTAATGAAACCATCTATCAAAACAAATAAAAGTGTTAAATCTATTAAAAACGTATTTGATTTCAAGATAAAAATGAACAGATCATAAAATAAGATTTTTTTTTAAAAATATATTTTACGTAATTGGTTTTTATAGTTCTCAAGAAATAAAATACAAGGCAAAATAATTAATTAAAATAAGTTTAAAATAAATCAAACTAATATCAAATAAATTTGGCAATCCTTTATATGCTAAGTTTTATGATAAATATAAATATTTGAATATTAAATTGTGTGTATAATTGTTCATTTAACGGAGTAAACAAATAAAAATGTAAGGAAATTAATTTTCAAAAATGGGTAAAAAAATGAAAAAGAAGATAAAATTCGATGAAAATAACTCTTTAAAAAAGAAATAGATTTTTTTAATGCTTAATTTATATTATTGTTAAAAAATGGACAGAATCAGACCATGAATTTATTTAAAAGATGTAGCAATATGCACATATTAGTCCATGACTTTAATTAAAAAAATGAAGTAAAGCAATTTGAAAAAAATGATGAGAATTTTTTTTAATGAAATATTATTATGAATTTCTGTGCAAAAAATTAAATATTTCTTAGCACCAAAACAAATGGGTATTTTTCACCTTCAGATAAAAAAGTTAAAGGGTTTTTAGGTTAATAAATCAAATTTCTTTTTTCTAACACAACTTTGTTTATAATCCAACGAAAAAAAACGTTTTGTATCATAATTATTATAAAAGTTATTCAAGCTATTGTTTTCTTTGCACATGTAATATGATAAATATTTAATTTTATATATGTATATATATATATATATAAATTAGATCAATAAAGATATTTTAAATATTTACGTAAGATGTCACGCATAGCAACAACTTTCACACAAATCTTTCGAGTATAAATCACAATTCTCCCCCGAAACTTGACAAATTGGAACATAATGCTTTTTATCAGAGTGAAAGAGTTTATATTAGTACAAGAAAAATTGCAAAAAGTTTCAAATGAAAAAAATTGGAAAAAAAAAAAAAAAAAAGGGAAAAAATGAAAAAAGAAACTTTTTTTTTAAAAAAAAGAAAAGAACTAAAATTCATAATTATTATATTTTAATTAACCCTCTATAAAATTCAACGGAAATTCCTTTTGTATTCAAATTTTTTTATTCAAATTAATGTAAATATTTGTATTTTAGTCATAAATCTAATACTATGTAAAACAAGATTATAAATTATGCTCCTAAAATATTCGGCTTTACTTTAAAAGGATACTTCACGTCTCACAGAAGAAAACAAAAATCCCCTTTATCATATGTATTACTCGAAATTTTATTATCTTTTATTTTTTAAAAAAAATCTAAGCATACGGCTTCATTTATTTTAACGTCAGCTAGCAACATTTAAATATTCCGTAAAAAAATAATAAAGATTTAACATTTTTACTATTATTAATTTGATACACTAAATAGATAATCATACATCCTCTTACTGGAGATGCTTTAATAATATAGTTATTTTTAAAAAGAGAAATAATAAAATTTTATCAAAGCATTTTAATGAAGAACAACCAAACAAAATAAATATATTCACCGATCAAAGAAGAAACAAACTTTAAAACATTAAGTATTTATTAAAATACAATGCTAATGAGTAATTTACCGATGAATTCTTTATATATGGAATACATAATTAGGTATATATACATAAAAAAAAGAATATAATTTAATAGTAAAAGAATTTAATAATAGAATTACGTAAAGTTACGATGAATTACTTTGTAATAACAAATGAAAACAGTAAATTTTCACTTTATTTCACCGATACGAATAAAGTTCTCTACATTTTTTCAATTTAAACTTGAATCAAGAATAAGACGAATTAAACTTTCTTCTATTTAAAAAGTTCTATTCAATCTTCTGATTAAACAGAAAACGATAAAAGTCCCTTTTATTGCTTCTTGATCAAACAATGGAATATAATTCACTAAAAACAATGTACGGCGATTCTCACCAACTGAGACGAAGAGTAAAACTACGTAATTTTCCTTTAGAAAATCGCGCCGATAATCTAAAAAGTTTCAACAGTACTATTAAAAGGCAATTAATATACAAAAGGAGGATACATTGCTCTGAATTTGCAGAAGTGTTTAAATAGAGGGAAACACAGGAATTAGAATCCTTTCTAATTTCAATTAAAGCTCTCAAACAGCACGAGATTTAAGTTTTTATTCCAATTATCCAAATGGTATCATTTCGTTCCATTATTCGGCGTAGAGATATTTTTATTAGGATTCGTTGTAATTAATTGTTTACTAATCTGCTTTAACGTATGAATGGTTTAATGGAGATTATATACAGATATAGGGAGGTTTTTAATTTGATTAAAACTAAACCGACTGAAAAATGCGCTGAGGATGAAAACTGTTTTAAAGTACAGATTATTTCTTTTAGATGGAGTTTTAACTGTTATTCTAAATGGAAAAGTAAAAATAAAATAAAAAAACAGAACTTTTTAATTGATTTTTTTAAGTATAAGGATTAATTTAGAAAAAAAAAAAAAAACCCAAAAACCAATTAATGTAAAAAAAATGATTAAGGTTAATTAAATTTTGTCTCCTCCCCCTCCAAAAATGTAATAAACCACTCTCGAATGCAGGAGTGGGGACTTTTACTAAAGGATTGAGAAGTTTTATTAACGCCACCTTAGAAGCAACATGAGAGCTACTGGCGACGGAATTCGTAATGTTGAGCCTCTGTCAAGTTACGAGAATGACACCTAAGCTGGCACCTCCCTCTCTTAACTTCTGCACTACGCTAGCGGGATTACTTTGAGCCTCAATAGATTTATGTGCATCAGCCCCGGCTACTCGGCGGATCTGTAGTGGCACCAAAGTTCGAACCCACGACTCGAGGAAAACTTGGAGTCCGAGACCATCACCACTAAGCTACCGCGGCCTTTGCTATAGGTAAAGATTGAATTAAATTATAAATATTAAATACTTCGCCAAAACCCCCAGCCCTTACATATTCATTCTCCTTAGGGGTTTGTCTTCTTTAGGCAAGTACGGGCATCACGATCTCGAGACACTCTAGTGATATCTTTCTTTTCCATTCCTTTCTGTTTTTGGTAAACACAGGTGACGCACCCCGGGATTCCTTAACGATCCTTCAATATTTTCGGCTCTCCTCCATATCAGCGAAATTTTATCTATCTTCCATTTTTTAATCTTCAATTGTCTAGACCACAATTACATTTTATTTGGCGCAACATGGTCACATCTGTTTCTTGCCACATTATTCTTCACAATCACACACATTACATATTCAGCTATAACATATCTTAAGCGCATATCTTATAATAAATAGCTTTTTATGGGCTGATGGGCGATAGTAATTGATTGTTTTACTAACATCTCGCTTAGAAGTAGCACGAGGGCTATTGGTGACGCATCTCGTCATTTTGAGTGCGATCAAGTGACGAGAGGGACGCTTGAACTGACGTACCATTCTCAGAATTTCCACATCATGTTATCCTGATAACTAGGAACCTCGACAGATTTAACGGGCATCAACCTCTCTTTAGAGATAGCAGGGTGACCACGGTAGCAAAGTAGTAACAGTCGCAGACTTTCAGCCGGCGTTGTATTCGTCGAGCCTGTTGCCACTAAAACTCCTCGTGTATCGGTGATGCATAATTTGCTAAATGCCACAGAATAAAAGACGTCCACAAATTCGCGAATTGCAAATGAAGTATTAGACAAAAATATATGCATATATGCAATTTTATATACATAAATACAAATCAGACATTGATTCGTAAGTTAGTTCTGATTTACTAGTCATTTGCTATTAAATTAAAATTTGATTGGTTGCGCGCAGTATTGTCGACGTCATTTTGCCTCGAATTGTCACCATTGGTGAAATCTTTTCAAAAAAAAAAAAAAAAAAGGGCAAAGATGGTCCCATCGGTCGGAAAAGAGATGACGATGAATTTTTGAGATGCGAAAGGCGTCACGAATACGAGTGACAGATACTTAGACAACTGTCTGGTGAGTCATGATGCTTGTAACGATCGATTATTTCAATCCGACTCTTGTGCCGTAATTCAATTAGATATAACAAACACTAAAAGTCAATAACCACTCCAAAAACACGTAAGTCTAATCAAACTCAACTATTTATTTATCAGTTGCAATAATGTATTGTTTAATGAGTTATAGCTCTCTTTAGATTCTTAAGGTTCGCCCATTAACTTAAATATCACTAAAATAATTCCCTCTCAACAAACCCTTCCAATTGGGATTGCTTTTCTCCGACAAATCGACAGCTATAGCCAGTAACTACTTTTGATATTATTGGTCTTTTGTTAGAACAAAACTCAGAGTTAACTACACTCTCCCTCTTTATTTTAATTTTCACTTTACTTCTATATTCCTATATTTAAATTACTTCACTTTATTTCCACCTGCATCTAATTAACATAATCACGTTTCATTTTGGTTGGGAAGAAACTGTTTTAAGCAATGATCCCTTTACCTTGGCGGTGGATTTGGTGACAATTTGGGGGTTTGGCGAAAAACTTGAAGTAAAGTTTAATTTCTTAAATAATTAGTTTTATTCAATTAATTTTCATAATTATAATTAAACTATCGTATTGTCATCCAAAACAATCCTGTTTTGAAAATTTTAGCTCAATTGAGCGCTTTAAAATATGAGAAAAAAGCTTACAAAGTTTTGACCAGACCCCATTAAAAAGATAAACTTTTATTATAAAGTGAATTTTTGTAAATTTATATTCAGCATTGCGCCCCCGGTGAGGTGATCGGGTGTGAAAGAATAATCCCTATGTACCTCATGCATATGGTAAGAAATTATTGAAATGAGAACCAACGTCTGGGGTTAAAGCCGGCATTCTGCCCCTGGGGAGTATATTAGGGGACTGGACCTCCAATTTGGGGGACTTCAGGGACTTGCTATCTCCAGGTATGTAAGAGAATCATGGAGCCTAGGCTCCCTAGTAATCTTTTTCTTTCCCATAAGGTTTTCCGTCTTTGGTAAATGCCATTGACGTCATTGATGACACCATTCCTCCCGAGATACCGTAGCGATTCTTCTCCATTTTCGACCATCCTTGTCAACCAATTTTTATCCTTTTTCGATTTTTTTGAACGCCTCGATCACAGCTTTACCTTATTTGACGCAGCATAGACATATCTGGCTTTTTCGTGAATTAAATACTGTCACCCATTCACCCATTCATTCTCGCGTTCCTTTTTGCAATCTTATTTAAAACTTTCAGCTTTGCGGGCGCAAAAAATTGTAATTTCCAATTGCGATGGTTGATTGATTGGTTTTATTAATGTTGCACTAGAAACAACTAAAGGACTATTTTCAATGGACCTTGTAATTTTGAACCTCGGTTAAGTGACGAGGATGATACCTGAGCTGGCACCTCCCTCTCCTAACTTACACACCACGCCAATGAAAGGACTGTGATTCTCGACAGATTTAACGTGTATTAGGCCCGGCTACACGGTGGGTTGAACGTGGCATCTAGACTCGAACCTACGACTCGACTAAAACCGCCAGCCGAGAGTCCTCGACCATGACCACGAATCTACCGCCTCCTCTCCAATTGTGGTGAAATACGACAAGGTAATAATTCTGTTGAATGAAAATAATTCTTAAAACACTCATTTTAATATTTTTAAAGACGATATTATTCAAATCCTCAACACATAATTTTGTATTCGCAAAAATCGGTTTGGGTAATTTTTTTCTTTTTTGATAAAGTAGTTTATTTTTATAGAATTCCTAAATTCAGATTTTTCATGGAATTTTTTAACCTTCTATTTTCTTTATATATATATATATATTCAGTCACCCTGATAATCTATACTTGTGCCAATACACACGCAAAAAAAAAGTAGAAAAAAGGCAGCGCAGTTAAATAGAAATGTTTAATTAGTTCCTGCCAGACAAGAAAAAATAATCCAATAGCTTAAATCTGTATAAAGAAAACATAATCCTAACATGTTTCTCGGACAACTTCGAAAATTTTTCGTAAAAAGTGCACGACAACCCCGCACAAAAAAAGAATAATCATCCTCCCCTTCATTTAGCGGACGATTAAAAATTCGGGAGGGAGGGGGGCGCTCAGCGTCTTACTTCATTTTTTTCCCGCTCTTCCCTATTATTCCGTCGTCTGTTCTGTCTTACTAATTACACAGGTTGGCAGGCAATTAAATATTTCCGGTAATTAAGCACGTTCTAGTGTACGAGGTTCACTTCATTGCAGGTCCCATCTTTAGTGAATACCGTAAAGATTGTTCGAATCGGGCGCGCGTACGTTAAGAAAAAAAAAGATGTATATTTCAAACTGGATCGTGTAATTAATGGCTATCGAGTATGTGTATAAAAACATAAAATTATCAGAAGACGGTGCTTTTTTTTTTTAGTCGGAAGATAGATTTTGAGATCGTTGAGTTTGAAAGAAGGTAAAAATGGAATTTTTTTTTTAATTTTTAGAATAACATAGCCTTAAGGTTGGAATAGTTATGTCTGATTACGTGTAGATGTAATACATTGGTTAGTCGAGGGTAAAAGTAGGGTCATGTGACTTGTCAGGAGTGGCTTTCTAAAAAAAGAAGTTGGGTTCGAATCTTTAGCTTTCATGGATGGTTAAATTTGTAGTAAATAAGTAGACGCGAAACTTTTTTTTATTTGAAATTTAATAATTTTAATACTTATCATTTTAAAATTTAACGATACTGGATATTGACTTGTGTGAAAAGATTTGAATAGATTTTCCTTTAAAAAAAAGCGTCAGAGGTTTTCCTATTTTCTGTCAAAGATTACGCTTGGGTATGCTTAAGATTTATTATTTCTAAATATAATCCAGATATCTCACTGGATAAAATTCATTTGGATTATTAATTGTTCTTTATGTACAAACAAGTTATGTTGGAAATTACAGCCATTCCTCTTGATGTGTTTGGTTTCGTGAAGAATGTCATTTGAAGTAACCCGTAATATGGATAAGACTGTTTTCGAAAATTTAAAAAGCACAGAGGAATATGTATAACTGCTGCATAATTGAGTAGAGATATTAAGAATGATAAATGAAAATTAAGTATCTATTCGATTATTTTTACGAACAATTAAGACTGCATGGTACCCCAAGATAATAATTACAACTTTAACTATTCTACGGTTTACTTCAAACTATGGCTTTCCGAAATTGAACAAATCAACACGAAGAGCTGTAATTTATATTATGTACACATAAAGAAGAATTAATGATTCGAATGAATTTTATCTAGGTATCTCGGTTGTTTTTTAGTAATAATTAAGACTTAAGGCTCCCGTCTACCCACCATTTTGATTTCGTCAGTTTAATGTTAATCCTATGGAATTTCGACTTGAATTCTCATATCTTTATTATTTAATCTATTTGAATGTAATAAAGTGCATCTGAAAGAGCAAAAAATAACAAATGCTTCTGTGGAATTACTTTTTTTCTCCGATTTTTAAAAATATTTGAAAATATTCTTTAAAGACCGGAAAACTCAAAATTGAATCATTGAAATAAGATTAAAAATATTTTTAAAAATCTTAGGAAAAAAGTAATTCCACAGAAGCATTGATTATTTTTTGCTCTTTCAAATGCAGTTTGTTGCATTCAAATAGTTCAAATAATAAAGATGTGAGAATTCAAGTCAAAATTCCATAGGATTAATATTACGTCCACGAAATCAAAATGGAGGGTAGACGGGAGCCTTAAGTATACTTTCTTGAATCTTGGAGTAACTTTTTTTAAAATATTAAATTACTATTTGTTTATTTATCTGTTTTACTTTCCTATTAGTCTTCGGTTTATTTTTTACTTTAAAATATATTCCGTTCATTTTCCTCGAACCCATTCAACATTATTCTTTTAACTAGCCGAATTACAACGTTCTTTTTTGAGGGTTGGTGGTTTTATTAATGTCGCACTGGAAATGAAACGAGGGCTGTTGGCGACGGACATCGTCATTTTGAGTCCCGGTCAAGAGCCGAGAAAGACATTTGAGCTGTCACCTCTCTCTCCTAACTTCCACACCATGTCAACTCGTTTTAGGGGAGGGGAGAATGAATTAAACTTAATGTTCCATTTAAATTAGCTAAAACAGGTTCATGAGGAAAAAATAATTTTTTCTTCAAGCAAAGCTACTTTTATACAAGATTTTTAGATGATCAAAACCGAAAAGAATACAAAAAAAGGAAATAAAATACAATAAAATTCTTTTTGTGACACATTATTGGGGAATTTGTAGTTGTGTATTTTATTCACAACCAGCAACCAACGCAGATATACACATAAATGCACATTAGCGAATGCACAGTTATTTGAATTTTTTTTTTGTCTCATGTAAACGTAATACAATTTAATTTTTGCCCCTTATTTTATTTATTTATTTTTGCTGCATATTCTCAGATGATTAGGACCACATCAACGATCCGTAGATAATAACACACACCATTTTGTAGCATTTGTCCGTTATTATACGGCTCTTGTGCCATTTCTCAATCTAATATAGCAAACAAAAACTACTAAACTCTTCCTAAAAACGCACAAGAATAATATAAATTATTTATTTATTATCACTATTGAATATCTACGGTCGCTCTCTGTAGAAACTTAACCTAACTCACAGTCTTAACTTATGATTTAAATAAGAAATCTGACTCACCAGTCTACAATGCTCTTCGACAATTACTACGTGGATTTTTAATGCTAGTTGAACTCACTTCAATCTCAAAAATAATCCTCAAATCTCAAGTCCTTATTTCTAACTCCATTCATTTTCCATTATTTGCATATCCTTTATGTATCATAGAATCTAAATCATTCACTTTTCTTTTTTCTCCATCTAATTTACCTTATCATGATTCATTTCGTTCGGGAAGAATATGTGATTTTATGCAATTCAACTAGATAAAAGTCCCCGGGGTTAGGGAAGAGAAAATCGCGAATAGCCCTATGTCATAATTTCTCAATCATCACATTTACCTCACCTCCTATATTCACTTAATCTCCAAATTTAAATATTGCCCAATGTTGCCACAAGGCAAAACGTATATCTCAGAATTTTTCATCCCAACGATTAAGAGTACTTTATAAAAATACAAATGTATTTTTTAGCACTACCAATTTCTTCATCCGTGATAAAATATCGATAGCTGGAGCAATAACAACAACAAAAAAATATTTTCCCCTTGGCTTTTGACATGACGCCGACATGACATCCGAAGAGAAGTGAAGTGAAGCAAGGCCGTCCCTCCTTCCCCCATGGATATCCTGTTCCGGTGACGGGATATATACGTTCTGCATGCCTGACGATTGTTGGAACCAGGGCCCTGTTCACATTGGGGGATATATATCCGACGACGTGGTATATATATATCCTCAACAAATTGGAAAGCAGCCAAAGGCAGAGATATATAAGATATATCAGAAATGCAGAGTTTCTACAAAATCCAGAATCTGTTTTAATCAGAAAAGCATAAATTACATATAAATATCTGTTTTCAATTAATCTTTTCCTGACACATTTTTATCGATCGCTTATTTTTTCCATGGAGGTTTTACTTTAATATTTTTACTTGTGCGGTTCAGGGCCAAGTTCATGAGGTCTTTAGGTTTCAACTCTGACATTCCTTGCTCGAAACGCTTACAATACAACAGAAGATTTTAAGGTAGCATGGGCATTCTTTTGAAATCATGAGCACACTGGAAAAACTCATCCTCTCCCGATTCAAAGTCTTTCATTCATATGAGAAAAATAACCGATGTTGATAGATGTAAAAGTATTTATTTAAAAATCACTTAAAATTACAATACCTTAAAAAAAAATTTATCAACTTTGATACGATATATTTACCAATTCAAAAAATGTTGAGTAGAATAAATGATGAAATATCTCCTTGTCTACATTTTCCATATTCTCGCGTTTCTTCGTTTTAACACCAATCATGATTCAAAATCCTGTCTCGCAAAGATGGAACATAGAAAATTATATCGGTTGTTTTTCTACTCCACTTGGCCCAGTAAATGACGCCATTTTTCTTAGCAGCTAGGTACGTATTACATAATTATTTTTTTGTGAAATAGATTTTTTTTCTTCTGGTTGATTGCTTATTAACACGTTACAAAGAAAATCAACACGAAGTCTATTTGCAGAATGCCCTAGAGGACCGAGCTCACCCAAAGATTTTAGAGCTACCCCCCGCACTCAGCCTTTATTGGCAAAAAGTATTTTTCTTATAACAATAAAGGGTAAGGTATAACAGAACATGTTGGAACAAGGAAAAGAAGATAATGTATAATTTCGAAATTCAAAAGAAAATAAAAGATACCAATGTGTTTACAGAGTGTGACGTCATAGCTCTAATACTTCCAATTTTTTCCTTATTTTTTTTCTGAAAGCATATCAATCTGTATTCCATTGACGTCAACTTTATGCTAACAATAGATGCTGACACAAGGACTCACGTCCCCCAGTCAGTCTGATCGGCTATTGGCGTCGGGCTTCGAAATTGTGGAGTCACGGTCAAGTGACGAGGAATAGAACTGAGCAGCAACCTCCCTCTCTAAACTTCCACACCATGCCAATGAGAGGACTTGGGACCTGGACAGATTTAAAGTGCATCAGATCCACTGCACGGGTTTTTTTGTAGCATCCGGACTCGAACCCACGACTCGAAGCAAACAGAGCTGCCATGACTACTCGGGTCACCTCAGCCATTTGTGCCATGAAGTATTTCTGTTTTTGTTTGGATCTCTCTCTTTCATGATAAACATAATTGCAGATGTCGAGGGAATAGAGTAATATAGTTATTCACATAATTTACCCAAATACAAGTAAAAAACATTGTAGAATTGTCGCTAAAAACTTCAGCTTAAAATTAGCTATTTACTGGTAAATCAGGATACGGGCGTTGCAATCTTTAACGGCAGCGTAAGAATCTGAGCCTCCACATATTTAAATTGCGTCAGCTCCCTTCCACTGGATGGTCTTTGTAAAGGAATCCGGAGACCTTAATCCGTTTCCCGAATAATTCAATTTAATCCGTATCAATCAGAATAATGCGATCTTTCACAGTTGGCAGCATTGTTGTATGGATATTATTGTTTGTACGAGAAGGATATTTCATTAGAATTGAAATTTGATTTGTGGTTTGATATAATTTGGCTAACAACATCATATGGCCAAGTATTCGGTTAATATGGTGGCTGATTAAAATTCTTTGTTTTATAATATCCAAGGGCAATTTTAGAGGGGATTTACTTAAATGAATATTTGTGTGACAAATTCTTTTAAGGCATTTTCTTATCAAAATGCCTTGAGATCCTTTCAAGGCATTTTGTTTACAAAGGTTACCTATGGAATAAAGTTAAATTCTTTTAAAAATGTATATTTATTTTTTTCTTCTTATTGTAATTCTCTAGCGCGCGATTGATATATACGATATTTACAAAAGCCTTGAAATTTTCAAAAACTTTGCCAGCAAGCTTATTATCTATTTAATTTTATTAAGATTAATTTAAAATATAATAATTACAAAATCGAGTAAGAATAATTTTGTCTTTTAAATTTTAGTTTATTTTTAAAGATATTTTCTCTATTTTTCTATTTAATAATTTCGTTTTAAAGAATATTTGACAGATGGCACTGCTCTCCACTTCCCTTTTTCAATTTCCGTCTATTCTTTTTGGCGATTTCTTCAATTGTGCTTATATTGTATGTTGTTATGTATGTTTTTTTTAAAAAAATCTTTTTTAGTCTTCTAATTAAAAATGTATGTTTATTCCCCCCCCCCCCGTTTATGAGATATATTTTGGATATATCTGTGAAATTTAAAAAGGACATTATTCTTAAATTTTTTTCTTACAAATTTTTTTAGTAAACAAAGTTATACTAAAATAAAAATTATAACCAATAAAATCTTATTTAAAAATGTATTCGAGCTAAGAACCTTAAATGATAACACTACAAAACAAATTGAAAAGAGATCAGTACATTATCAATGATCAAATTAAAAAAAAAACTATACTAATCTAAAAATAATCAAAAATTCTTATTGTAAGTTAGCCAAATATTTACTTAAATACTATTACAGGAAAGTTATTAATTTAATAAAAATAAGCAATTAGTTAAAAATTGCAGCCAATCTAAATACAAAACCACCTTCAACCGCATAACATAAATCAATTGAAAAGAATTATGGTTAAAAAATGGAGATAATGTAATTTAATATTGTTTCATTTTTTGGAGCAGAAAATGTTTGTTTAAATAGTTTCATGGATTTATCCCTCGCATCTACAGTAATTATTTTATCAATACAGATATAGAACAAGAAAATCGAAAAAATGAAAACAAACAGGAATTCGACAATAGAAAGAAAAAGATGCTGAAATAAAACAACCAAAGTAAAAAAAATTAACCTTAAAAAAAGGTATACCAATAATACAAAAATAAAAAATATTTTTTAAAACTAAGAAAATCCAACTTTTAAATTTATAACTTAATTATTATTCACTCTCAATCCAACAGGGTGCTAACACTAACATGGCTACATTACTATACTGAAATCGCCCAAACTATGATCGATTGAATAATTATGAATAAATAAATATTTTCAGAAAAACAATTACGAAACAAATTTTAAGAAATTAAAAACTTTTCCAAGAAAACATTTTTAAAATGTAATAGTTTTTGGATAAATATACCTCCGAAAATTATTAGATCTAAAACTATTTAAAAATGAAGAGAAAATAATTTGAAAAACATGTGTCACCCTCTGGTGGCTAAATTTAAAACTGAAGTAAATTTTAAAATAAAACAGAAATCAAACTAAAAAGTTATTGTTTTCGAATACAATCAAAAAGAATAAGCAAAAACTGATATAAATTGTGAACCCAAATATAAAAATACTTAAAAAAGAACATATACCTATAAATATCAGCTATATTACAAATGTAGCAAAAAATATAAAGATATTGAAGGGGGGGGAATTTAAACAAAACAAATTTAAAAAGATACAAATATTAAGTAAATTATAAGAATCAAATAATCTATATATTTTTTATGTTTATTGATTTTTTATTTTATTGATCTGCAGCCAACAATAACAACAAAAATCTGTTTTATAGCTCTTATATTTTAAAATCCTTTTTAAAAATTAATGGGATAATCATCTTTGTACAAGTAATGTGAAAATTATTCAAGTTATTTTGAAAATTTACAGACATATTAATTAATTTGATATTTCTCAGTAAATAGTTATATAATATGTTAATATACATGTTCAAGCTTAATGTGTTATCAAAGTATAGAACTTTATGTAATAGGAAAATAGAAAGTATCTCTCTTGTCAAATATATTACTAACAATCATATTGTTCATACTTTTTAAATTAACATCTAAAAATCAGTTTCATATGAATTTACATCAGTTTGATTCAGTTTTAAATATGATGGATAAAAAGATGAAAGTAGTTTAAAATCTGCGTTGAAATTAATCTGTAAAAGGACAAGATCAATCATATTTTAATTTTTTAGTTTTAAATGTATTGTTATATTTTTTAAATAATTAATAATAACACATATAATTAATGTATGTACACTCATAAGAATTATAATATTAGCTGGCAACTTAAGTTTTATTTGGACGTTTCCATACAGAATTTCTTGATTTTTTTCTTGCAAGATGGGATAATTGATGCTTAGTTCCGAGTTACACTCTGAATTTTACATTAATCTGAAATAAAATTCTATTCCGTTTTCGTACATATCCAGATATACATTTATTTTAAAGTTGCATAATTTTACATAAGGTATGCGTTTGGTTTTTGTTATATCCTAAATGTTTTAAATTTAAAAGCATATAAATCAAATTTATCAATTTGATAAATCTCATTTTAATTTAATTGCTCCTTCATACAGGTTTCAGTTTAAAGAACTGTTTTTTTTTCCTTCCTTTTTCTTCGATTTTTCTTTAGCTTTTCTCCAAACCACCCTCAGACGTCCCAATATATCCAAAACATCAAATAGATCTCCAGATTATTTTATTCACAGTTTCTTTACATTTGCTTATGCAATTGAATTCCTTCAGTTCGATCCAATGTTTCTATAATGATAAATAATCCATTTTTGTTTGAAAAATGTTTAAACTACTTTCTAAATTTATTCAACTCATTTAAAAAAGTAATTAAATACAAAATTTTATTCAAAATTCCTCCAAAACTTAATTAAAGTCCCCCTTTAAGTAACACAGATCCCGACTTTACTCTTGTTAGATTCTCTGTTAGAGTAACATTTCAAATCATGAATACAACTTCAAAGCAAAAATGATAAAAATATCGCTCCTCGGCTTATACTCCGACACACTTGCATTCAATTTATCACCTAATCTTTGAAAGAACATAACGGTTTTAAATAATTTCTCGGTGCCTAAACTCACGGACAAAAATACAAACCTTCAAGCCGTGGTGCAGTCTCAGAAAATGCATTCATAAACGAGTGCACAGTCGGTTATGTTTAACCAGAGCACAAAATCCTGCCATCTACTGGGTTTTCCAGCGATTGGAAATTCAAATAATGTTTTTTTCTCCGAGTGATGCCATCTAATATTTACATATTCTCTTTTGAAATCTGTTTCCTTGCGCGAGAGGATCTGTTTACACTTTATAAGCATTTCGGCGTTAAAATAGCAACCAGAAATTTCGTTCATAATGTTACCCCCCTTCCCACTCCCCCGAACGAACATACATAACCAAAAGCAAACGACGAAAAATATATAAAAGCAGGAACAGGAATAAAGTATTCGTTTGCACAAGTTTCTGATTACTGGATTCCAGGCGTTTGCTTAAAGATACATTCAATTTGTGCTTCGCAATTAAATAGAAGCTCCTTCAGTCACAGAGGAAAGGAAGAGAAAAAAAAAGCAGCACAAACTGGGAACGAATTTAATCCAATGAGACATGTCGCTCCCAAAGGCGCCTTTTGACTCCGGTACACTTTATCATATTTTCCTTTGAAAACTCACGAAGTTTAAAGGCTAATTAATAAAAAAAAGGGGGGCATTTAAACGGCAGCTTTGAAGAAGTTCCCAGTCATCATTTACTTTGTTTTAACGTTCCTATTTGCGTAAACACTACAAAAGCGGCAGCAGCAATGTTGGTTCAGAAGTCAATTAAACGCGGATTCGGGGTCCTTTAAATTAATACAATGAAAAAAACCCGCATCAGTAATTCGTTGATAGATATTGATGAAAAAACAAGAATCTGCCTTTGATGTTTTTTGTCGTATTGTCTTTTGGAGAGCCGGTTTCTTTTTGGAATTTAATTTAGAACTACTTTTATTTGTTCTTGTCAAGTCTTACATTTCGGCTGTCGATGCGTTTCTTTCTTTCATATTTCTGATGACACTTGGTCATAGGAATTCTTTTATCTTCATTGTCTTAATCTCTTTCGTTGCACTTCAATTTGGAAATCAATCGCTCGAAGATGGAGCTTTTTTCAAACCTACTTCTGATCGAACAATCTTTGTGCTTTTTTGTTTCCGAAATAAAAACATTAAATAAAAAAAAAATTAATTTAAAGGCCACTTACTAGGTGAAACTTGACGATTGTTGTGGTACTTCACAATAATTAAAGTACTTGATAAATTAAAATAATTCACTGCTTTGATGTTTATGATATATATAACTAAAAATACTACAATATAAAGAAACAAATCAAAATTTATGAAGATTACGGAGATTTATTTCTAATTAATTAACTATATAAAAGTCATTAAAAACAATTATTTTGAGAGTTAATTAACATACTTAAGAGATATATTCTTTTTTGGAATAATTCACTAATATTCTTCCGTAGCGGCGATTTGGAGCTAGAAGTGGAGAAATTGGGCAAAAAATTTTCGGATAGCAAAAAATAATTGGGGGGCTTTGGAAATTTAGTTACAAAATGATAAGATTTTGACGCTTTCTCAGCGAATTTGGACAGAAAACTAAATATTTATATACTTTATTCCAACTTTATTGTGATTTAATTTTAATAGTAATATGTATTGTTTTTATATTTTTGAATAATACTATAAAATGCAGTTTTCGTCAAAAAGAAACAGTATTACAGTAAATAGTCCGTGTGGTGTTTAATCCAATAAGCAGTCCTTAGTTGACATTTTCTTATTTATTAACATTCGCACATGCAAACAAACATGGACGAAAAATACATGATATTTACAAAATTAACACACTTTTAATTAATTATGATTTGCCGCTAACAATGAGCGAGCTGTGCCTATTTGCACAAGTTGAAAAGAACATATCGAAGGAGTAAAAAAATGAACATCGCAACTGTAACACAACTACTCTTTTTCCAACATAGCGATGAACTACAAACTTTGGAATACAGTTTACTGTTGCCATAAGGTGTTTGAAAAATTTATATATAATACAAAAACAATAATAAACGATAAATAAGAAAAAGCATTCATAGTCTTTTGTATATTTATCAAATAAAAGAAACTACGCACAAAATAAAATAAAATGAAGTAATATCGCCTGCCTGAAAATAAGACGAAGTAAACTATTCAAAACAATGGATTTACGAATCGGAATAAAAATTATTATAAACATAAGAATTACACGAACAGTTACTCACGTGTTACAATTAAATAGAATATGTCGAGGGTTAAAAAATGATCAGGAATTGTTCCGTTAAACAAAGTAAAGTTTGCTTAAAATGTATAAATACCGGAAATATATAAATTCTCAAAATTACAACTGGTAAGTTTACTTTGTTTTATACTTCATTATACTATAAAATATTCAGTGCTTAATAGCGTTTAATTAGGTGTTCAAAGCGTAATATACAATTAATTATATTATAGAAAAGAAATATAATAATGTATATAAAATGGGTTTTTCAAAGTCTAACAAACCGTGTCACGATGCATGGCATTGCATTTTCAATATAAGTTTGGATACATAATTTATTTTTAATTATTAAAGAAATGAAAGGAAAACAAATTAGGTGATAGGGTTCATATATTATGTTTTTGCGCATAATTCCCAGTTTTAGGAGGCTAAAATGAATTAAAATTTAATTCCCCACCCCGAAAGGAGTTGAAACGCATTTGCCCCAAAATCTTTTCATAACTAAACTGATTAGATAACTGTATTAATATATTTGTTTTTACTCATGATGTGGAGTCTTGTTAACTTTATTCTCCTTTTCAATTGCGTAAGTTATAAAATTCTCTCATAATCTGTTTGCAGCGGCTATCTTCAACAACAACATTAGAAGTTAAAATGACTTAATAACTCACTCGATTGGGACGTCGCTTTTGTCTAACTGATAAAAGCGCAGCAAAAAAGCGGCCGCATACAACTTTTCTTCTTTGGACGCAGTGAAGCAGATTTTGAAACGCCGCCGTCAACCAAGATCAACCGTTCTCCCCAACCACGGGGTCAAAAAACATAAGAAAATGCCGAAATATTGACCCAGGACATGAACACTAGATGGCAGCACAACTTTGTACTACTGGTTTCACCTGCCTCCAACTCAAAAGCACTTGTTTCTGTGTGTCTCACTGAAACAACCGCACATAAATCACAACTAGTGATACACAGGATACGGTGAACATGTCAACGAGACCCGCCACTCAACTCAAAACAGCCGATAACGTTTAATGGAAACCGTTCAAAACAAAATTCAATACAACAGGGAGGGGGAAGTACATTATTTACTGCAATGGCTAGAAAAGCGATTTTCTCTGTAAATACAGTTCGTAATGTTTCTCTTTGTATCATCACGATGATGAGGGAGGGGGAGTAAGCGGCGAATCTCTTCAATTACAACGTCAAAAGTTAAAACGCTTTAACAACTAGCCCAACTGGAACGTTTCTTTAGGCTTGGTTGATAAGGGCGCAGCAAAACTTCTCAACCTTTCTTTGGACCCAGTAGAGACATTTTCGTGTCAAATCTCGTAATTTTTAAACCTCGATCAAGTGACAAGGATGACTTATCAGCTGAGATGCCTTGCTTTTAACTTTCAACTCATTTCAAAGTGTGAACCAGGAGCCTCCTCAGAATTAAGTATGCTCCCTTACGCGATGCTTCATTGGTGATCCCGCAAAGTAAACAATGGCGACCCCGGGCTCGCGACGTGACCACGCAGTCTCGAATTTCTAAAGAAAGACAACTAACAAAGGTGATGGCAAACTATTGTAGATGGATTAGCTTTTATTTGTGCAATTCCATGAAAAAAAATCAGGAAAACACAAGCTCAATCAACTGGACGATACCGAAGCAAATGTTGAAAAGCATAAAAAATATGTCACTTCAAATTGCACACTATATAAAAGAGATTTCTTCGAATACTTGATTGGTTGCTTTGAACAAGCGTCACTTTAAATCTATGCGAGCGCTAAAGGCAACGGATACCTTAATTTTGAGCCACAACAAAGCGAAAGGTAGGACACGTGATACATTTCTTCCCTTTTTTAACTTCTACACCAAAGACTTTGATATCTTATTATATTTAATATGCATCATCCTTCATTATTTTGCACAAGAATATTGGGTAGTATCAGGCGACTATATTGTTCAAATTTCTTTGCAAAGATATTATCAAAACCATCCAATTCATTACACTGAAATATTATCTCTACACCAAAATATCTATTACAGGAACCCAGTTTCTTGTCATACAGATTACAATAAATTTTGAAGTTTGTTGGCGCTTATTTGGCACCTACCTTGTTAGTTGGCGGGCTTTCACCATGCATTTCAGTTAAATAATACTCGTACAATGTTATTGTGGGTTCCATTGTCTCAGTTGGTTAGTTGATTTTAACAACTCGAGTGCTGTTGTTGACGAACCTCGTATTTTGAACCTCGACACCTGAGCTGGCCCATCCCTTTCCAAACTTCTACACCACGCCAATAGGAGGACTTTGAGCCTCTACATATTTAACATGCATCAGCTCCGGCTACACGGCGAGTTTCTTTCTTGACATAAAGGCTCGGAACCATGACTCAACGAAATCTTCTGGTCGTAAGTCCTCGACCATGACCACGACGCTATAGCGGCCATTTGATTGTTTATTGGAATTAATAGTTATTTTCGGTTTTTGGTTGCTCTTCACGTCAGTCTTGTTATTAATTAAATAAGTTTTGTTCACGGGCTTAAATTGAAAAGTATACAGTCCATTTGTATGCTTTAACATAAAAAGAAGTGACAGCGGTAGCTGAGTTATCATAGTCACCAGCTTGTAGGCGATGTTGTTTCTGTCGAGTCGTGGATTCGAGTCCTAATTCCACTGAAAGCCAAATCTTGTAAAGGTGCTGATGTACGTTCAACCTGTCGAGGCATAAAGTGCTCACGTAGGCGTCGTTGTGAAGTTAGGGGAGTAAGGGCCAGCTAAGAAATCGTTCTCGTCACTTGTGAAAAATGAGGATGTTTGTCGCCAATAGTCCTCGTATTGCTTCTTAGTGCGATGTTAATAAACGGGCCGCGGTAGCCTAGTGGTCAAGGTCGTGGACTCGCGACCGGTGGTTTTCGTTCAGTCGCGGGTTCGATCCTTGGCCACCAACGACCCGCCATGTAGCCGGGGCTGATGCACGTTAAATCTGCTCGGGGCCCAAAGTCCTCCTGTTAGCGTGGAGTGGATGTTAGGAGTGGTGGATGCCAGCTCAGGTGTCGTCCTCGTCACTTGACCGTGGTTCAAAATGACGAGGTCCGTCGCCAATAGCCCTCGTGTTGCTTCTAGTGCGACGTTAATAAAAACTAAACTAAAACTAAATTAAGCGTTGTTAATAAGCAATGCATGAATAGAATATATAAAAATTCTGGTTTTGTCTTGTTTCGCATCGTAATCACACATTGTTCGTAACGTAGATCGAATTCAGTCCAATTCCATCGAAACACGAATTTAACCCTATCACGTCTAAGGGGAATATTTCCCCCATTTTAAAATCGGTGAATGTCATTTTTAAAATATAACCTCATCTGCATGATTCTTGATACAGAATGTCGAAATAGAACGTATGCCGAATGGAATTACGTAAACGGAAACGTTTAGGAAGAAAAGAACTGTCGAATAAATTGGCGCCGATGGTAAAACACTCGCGGGTTGCACTCTGTAATTATTTCAATTTATTGCTTCGAGTAATAGCATAATTACTGTGTTTTTCCCCAAGTTTTATGTTATCCGGTCAGTGTAATGTTGTGCAGTTAAGGGGGGGGGTCAATAAATTATTAAAGAGCCAATCTATTCGAGGTGTGGTTGTTAAATAACGAGACTGAAGCTGCAAGACATTTATTTCGATGTCGAACAAATTTAACTATCACTTCCAATATACACCCCTCCTCTATCTTTTACAAAGCTTCGTGCAAATCTCCCAATGTTCGAAACAGTGCTGGAAGTCTTCGATCATCCTTCAGGACACATGCCTCGCTCTTCTCTTTCACAGCTTCAAAGGACTCAGATCTTGTTTCTTTCAATACAGATTTCACCTTAGGAAACAGATGGAAGTCGCATGGCGCAAGATCCGGTGAATAAGGCGGATGGTCTAACACTGAGATGCTGTACTTGACTAGAAACTTTTTGACAGACAATGCGGAATGAGACAGTACATAGTCTTGGTGGAAAAAATTGCCGTACGGATTCTTTGTCAATTCCTACAGTTTCGACAATCGTACGAATACTTTATACTTAACTGACATCAGTTCGAACCAGATGACCAATTTTTTCGATATTTTCATCCGTTTTCGACGTGGAAGGGCGGGCGGTTTTGAATCATCTTCAATATCTTCTCGGCTATCTCGAAAACCTTTCAACCATTCAAAAACAATGCACGCGATGAACATTCATTGCCATGCACTTCTTTCAATAAATTATAAGTTTTAGTAGAGGGTTTTTCCAAGTTTTCTGCGAAGTTTTATAACAATTCGTTATCATTTTGGCGGTGAAATAAGAAAATAACTCTAAAGCGAGCGAAGGTTACGAGTATACGGATATGTTTACAGAAACGAGAGGCACTGCATTCGAAGGAGAAAGTTTAACGCTAAACTGCTATCGGTCGCTGGCGTTTGGCGCATGCGTACTTATTCTACAGCAACATCAGTCTCATTATTTAATAGCTACATCTCGTAATCGTTCGTTGTTCGCAAAGTAAATAGAGTTCAATCCAATACCACTAAAGATGAATGTAATATATTATTACACAAGATCAACTCTTGTGCAACTCTTCAGCATCTCTGAATTCCATCACTTATATCATTAGGACTATTTCATTTGCGATGATCATTCCCTGAGTAAAATTTAATTCCTTCATTTTTGAAAACCTTTCAAGATCGATTGCTTTCATTTACTGAGGTTGGGATGAAGTGCGTCATGGGGGGTCGATGACGGAAAGACAGGGGGAATCATTAGCCTTATGAGAAATCAAATAAAAAGAAAAGCCATGGGGGGTTGGGCATTGCAAATGGAGAATCAAAGCCAGAATATTGGGACATCATTGATGGTGGGGGCAGGTCATTAGCTTCACCCCCACGGCCCATTAAAACCCCCTTTAAAAACCACCCCACTTCAAAATAAGGGGAGACGGTGGTTAAAGACTTTATAAACCAATTACTGCAAAGGACCCCTTTTAAGGGATAGGTCTTTCATTTCGTAATTTTTCATCGCATAAAGATCAGTGTGCTGTAGAGAAATAAATGAACCATTATTTTAAATGCAATTTTCGTATTAAATAAAGTATTTATTTTACGAAAAGGAAGAGAAATATTAAAAATTTTCCGTTTTTTCTGGATATTGTAGGAAAAATCGACATTGCGGGAAAAAAAATAATTGACGCCCTAATCCCTTTGAAAGTTGAATTCAGAATGGAAGAATGATTATTTTAGCAGTGGATAAATTCTAGATACACACGAAGTAGAGATTAAAATTGAATTATTCATATAACACAAGTAAAGCGTGATACGAGATGTTTTAGGTTTTAACACACGAAATACTTTTTAAGGCTCCAATCAAAGGCCATTTTAATTTCTTGAACGTAACGTTAACCTTATGGAACTTATACTACCGTCCTCAAATCTATATTATTCTATATATTTGAATACAAAAAAAGTGCATTCGTAAGAGCAAAAAATAATGACGATGTCGGCTAAATTACATTTTCCCTCCGATTCTTAAAAATATTTTTAGAAGTGTTTTAGATTCGTTTGGGGGATTTTCCGGGCTTTGAAAAACATTCTAAAATATTTTTAAAAATCAGAAGAAAAAGAAACCTTCCGCAGAAACCTGAGTAATTTTTTGTTCTTTCGAATGAATTTTTTTTTTTTTCATTCGAATAGATGAATTGCTACTTTTAGTTTAGTTTTTATTAATGTGAACTAGAAGTAACACGAGGGCTATTGGCGACGGACCTCGTAATTTTGAACCTCGGTCAAGTGACGAGGACAACATCTATATATAAGCTGGCACTCCTCTCTTCTAACTTCCACACTACGCCAACGGGAGGACTTTGGGCCCCGAAAGATTTAACGTGCATCAGCCTCGGCTACATGGGGGGTCTTAAGCGACCTCGAATAGTTTGAGGATGGTATTAGAAATTCAATAGGGTTAGCATTTCGCCCACGGAATCGATATGGCCGATAGACGAGGGCCTTAAGGAAGCCAATCCATGCAGCTTTCCCCCTATATTCGTAATGTTAAAATGATCAAGTTTAAGGAATAATTTTTGAAAAATCACCCATTTTCGTGGGTGCATTTATTGTACTGTTTTTATTATTTTAATAATAAGTTTGGTCCAATAAAAGTTATTCAAAAAATTTGCGGATCTATAATGTATGACAATCTTTATTGTTTTGAAACTTTTTTATATTACTCTGTGCATAAATTTTTGAGCAAGACTTATAAAAAGCTTAAAAAAATAACTTTCATTATAATAATAAAGAAAGTTACTTTTTAGCGAATAATGGAAACATAGTAAAGTTCAGTAAAGGAAACATAATAAATGCATACAAAATACAAAAGAGAATGGTTAAAGAAATATCTATATGAATGGTTATGGGGTATTTCAAGAAAATATTATTCATTGATCATTATTGCTTTTCTAAGAGGTTCATGCGTACCCTTGACAATACCCCAAAAAATCTCATTACTTTTCGGCCGTTTTCGACTCCTTCGTAGTAGAATCGTCAGTAGCAACCGAATATATTGGTTGTTTTTCGGTTTCCAGTGTGTAACAATGAATCCGAAACTTATTGACAGGGATGCAAAATGATAACAGCTCGTTGCGGATCCAATCAAATTTTGATTGGGCTGCAAATAGCTATCGAGTCAAAACTAACCCATAAATCAGTGACTAATTTGTGATGGCGTCATTTAACAAATGGTAGTCTACAGTGGTAACATCATCTTGTTTTAGCAACACTATTTGGTTTTTTATGAAGGTAATTTTGAATCATTTTCGGATGTACTCGGAGCATATTTCAATATCGCTTTTATCTCTCTTTCTCTCTCTTTATATATATAATACGAAATTGTTTTTCATTGGGTTATCAGAAAGATTTTAATGACATCATCTTTAAACATATGTATCAATAAATTTCAAAATCGGGTCTGATGCCTCTTAATTAGGTTACTCGGATTAAATAAGGCACTATCAAACAGGCACTTTTTGAGCCCCCTCCCCTACAGCCTCTAACCATGATTAATGACCTCCTATGCAGATATTAATTTAAAGTCTTTTAATTTCGTAACCTTGTATCACCTTATTTGGAATCCAATGGCAATTCTCTCATCAACCACGCTAGTGCGCATGCGCTAATCGAACAAGACGAAATGAATGAAAAAAATGTCCAAAGTAATAAATAGAAATAATTATGTCAATAAATCGAAGATTTTATTTTTTATAGCATTGATGAATAAAAAGATATTACTTTTGAAGAAAAGAAAGAATGTGAATATTCACTCGATCACTTTTAAACAGTTACATTCAAATGCAATTTTGCTATTTTTAAATTTACTTTTCATTTATTTATCTTTTAACATTACAACCATCTTATATTTGTATAATCTTAATACTTAATACTTAGAAAATGTCAGCTTATACTGGCTCATTTTTTTCTATTATCAAAATCGGAATTTAATTACACGAGAGTTTTTGCACGTTCACCATTTTAGGTACTTAAAAATTTAATAACATTAATAATTTTAAAGAATTTGATTTCTTAAACAATATAAAGTTTAGCTTCATACTGCTTTACCGGTCTTATTTTTAAGCAAATTATGAGTATTATATTTCCTAAATAAAAAAAGTATCTATTGCTTAAAAGTTATTGTAATTTAAAATACATAAGTAATAAAATCATTATTCGTTAGTAAAATCAATTAGACTGGAAAATAGTTTTAAAAGAAAACTTACTTTTACTTTTTTTTTTTTTTTTTTAAGAAAAGTGAAAACTTTCAAAATGTTTTTTTCTAAATGTATGATGGTTAAAAAATGGTTACACTTCTTCTGTTAGCCCTAATCTGCGAATACCAGATGAGAAAAGTGTAAAAAAATATTATATATATCACTACGTCATCGGTTAAACAGTTCTGGTCCTTCCTCAATTATTTTTTTAAAAAAATGTTTAAATTTTAGGAATGCAAAGTATATCTAAAGTATAGCGTTCTTTCAATAAATAGTGTTAAGACAAGAAATAATCCTTATACACAATTTTAAAAATATAAAATTACGGTTTAATGTTTTAACTCAAACATTTTAATAAACAAATATTAGTGTTTCATATTTATCTTATTCATAATCTTTAAATTTTCAGAATAATTTAAAGAGAATCTTAAAAATGAATTAATTTTCCGTTAACAAAAACAAAATGTATCGATTAGTTCATTTTGACTAAGTAAAAAAAATAAAGAATTCCAATAAAATAAAGAATTGTTGAGTTGAGTTGATTAGTACAAGATTGATAGATCGTAATATCACAATTATTCTAAAATCAAGAAAATAAAAAAGAAATTTCGAATAGTGGAGAAATATTCCCCTCTTCTTTCAGAGAAATTAGCAAAATATAAAATTTAAGCAAAGACAGAAAATTAAAGACAATGTAAAATGTGACAAAATGATTCAAACAATTCTAGAAATACATATTTTCTTATTAAAAATTCTTCATAAAAATGAAAGAGAAACCTATTTTTCTGAAAGAAATCTCGACTCAAACTTTATTTTTTGGAAACCATTATCCGCGGAAAATTCCGCGTCATTTTAATGATGATTTTAGTTCAGACAACCGAATTCATACAAAAATAATTACTGCAAAAACAATGTATCAGATATGACGGAAAACATCGAGTTCGACTTTTAAGAAATGTAAACACATGTCAAGTTTTCGCTTCATTTCCAACACAAGCGTAAGAAACCCAATGACAGTTCCTAACTCTAAAACTGTTTACTTTGCGAAACAGACATGCAGCTGCATTGTTTACAGTAGCAGCTTGAACGAACAAAACAGCTGGCGATAATATCTCGAATTTTTCCCCAATGTGACACAGTGGTTAACGCATTTTCTTGAGTTCTGATTATACAAATGCTTTGAAAAGAGTGGTATAGCTCAGAAGCGGTGTGGTTAAAAAATCGAACAATTTTCTGGAAAGGAAGCGAATGTAAACAAATATTTATATGGATGTCGAACAGCGACATTTTTGTAACAGATGAAAGGATTGTTTGTTTACTGTTTTACAAAATTCATTATCGGTTTTAAGTAAATTGTTCAATGCTATTCGGATAAAACCGATTAAAATTTTGCGTAAGCTTTTGTAAGGCAAATTATAATTTTAATTAACTTTTTTTAAAACTTAAAATGCAAAGCCAAAACGCGTTATTCTAGAAAAATAATAGCTGTTAAACCAGATGATCTTAATCTTAATAAATTAGTAAATATTTGAAGTTATATGGCTCTATTTTAGCGATAGTAGCGCCATTTTAAAGCTGGAAACAAATGTTTGTATTATTATAAATATCTTTAAAAATATATACATACCAATTATATTTTTGTGGAATAATTATTATTTTAGATCTTGTGTTTATGCAATTTTTTTTTAACTGAGACCTTAAGATTGTTTGTGAATCTTTTATCATATTCATTGTAATCATAATATATTTTCCTGTAAGATATTACTTTTTTTAATATGTTCTTTACAATTTATTTATATTTATTTTCTTCGCATACATTAAATATCTCTGCATCAGTTTAATAATTATTGCATTTTTTAAACTTTAAATCAAGCATTTTTTTATTTCTTGTATTCTTAGAATTTCTTACGAAATGTTTAATATGAATTTTGTTACTCTCTCACTAAATTCCTCAAATATTACGTTTTTTCAAGAAATATATTTTTTAGTATTCTCTAATTTATTTTTATTATTATATTAATATCCAGCTAAGAAGTAACACGAGGTCATTCGTGGAGGACCTCGTCATTTTAAACCTTGGTCATGTGACGAAAAGGACACTCGAGTTAGCACCCCATGCCAACGTGAGGACTTGAAGCCTTGAAAGATTTAACGTACTACAAGTTTTATGCGACATCAGGATTCGAACCCGTGATTTGACGGAAACAATAACATCCACTAGTATTGGATGAAATACCTAATGTTATGTGGAGTTGAATGTTTTTTTTTTTTAAATAAAACTTTGTCTTATGATTAAAATGTATGTGTTTCAGAAGTGTCTTTCGTTTTTGTCCAGTTTTTGGCGATGTTTCCCCTAACATTTCTCTACAAATAGCTTTTTTAAAACGTTTTTATGTATTTCACTTGGTGTGTGTGCATGTGTGTGTCATCAAATTTTCGATCGTTAATTTAACCTATTTCCCATCAAGCTAGAGCTCTGAAACATTGAGAATCGTTCTTACTCGCCAAACAATGCAATATTTAGACATTTGTGACAAGTTTTAATTAATATTTTCTTTAATAGTGCAGTTTAGCCCAACCACTTGGCACTTCAAAAATTGCCACCGAACTTGGCGATTTTTTTTTTTTTTTTTTTGGCTGAACGTTAAGTCCGTAAAATGGAACAGGGTAGCCACGTTTGGCAAAATAGTGCCAAATAATTCCTGTCGCCAAGGGTGGTTGGGTTAAATTGCATTCCAACCATTTAATTTACCGGTTGAATTAATTAATTTTAGTTAGTTTTAACGTTTTTATGTATTTCACTTCGTGTGTGTCTGTGTGTGTATATATCAGTGTGTCATCAAATTTTCTCTCATTAATTTAACCAACTTCCCATCAAGCTAGATCTCTGAAATTTTGGGAACCGTTCTTACTTGCCTAACAATGCAATATTTAGATATTTGCGACCAGTTTTAACTAATGTTTCAATAATTTTCTTTAATAAACTTTGCCACCATATAAAAACGTTGGTTTTTTTTATCTCGAATTATTTATGTTTGTCTTATAAATATGTATTTTTAGATATATAAAAATAAAATCATTTGGCAATGAAATTATATAACATTTTCAACCAAACGATACTTAACACGTAAAAACTCCATTCCTCCAAACGACTGTGAAATAAAAATTTTTTCTCATTGTTTAAAGAGATTAAGGCTCCTGTCCCGACAATTTTGAATTCGGGAATATTATACTATTTTTAGAATATCTAATTATCTTCTTAAATCTCAACTTTTGAATTTATGGGAATGCAATAAAATGTGTTACAATAAAAAAAAAAATCCAAAACAAAATATTATTTATTTTTCTTACCATTGATTCTCAAAAGTATTTTTACATCTATTTTAATGATTCAACGGAGGGGCCTTTAGACATTTAGTGTCTAATTTGGATTATTTTAAATAGCTCAAATTTTATGCCTTTTTGTTTTTTCTGTTAAAAAATAGAAGGCGATTTGTTGCTCCCATAAGATATATTATTACTGAAAAATCTTCAGTAGAATGATCGAAATTTTATTTTAATATTAAAAATTATACTTCAAAATATTCATAGTCACAATTGGCTTAAAATGACAATGTAAGTGTAATATTTTTGTGTAAATCTTTCCGACATTCTTTATTAAGATAATCGAGATCTTAAAATGTTTCAGATTTTGTATTATTTTTATTTTGTTATTAAAAATAGAAGGCGCTCTGTTGATTTCATAAATTTATTATTTATGAGAATTTGATGTATAAAATATTAGAAAGTTGAATTTTAACCAAACTTGTGTCATGCCGTAGAGAAAAATATCTGCATTTGCGTTTTCCTCAAAATGTGTGGATTCTAGTAGATTTTCCTCAATACCTACTAGATCTATAGGGCCGATGTTTTCCACAGTATATTACGAGGTTATTTTCTATTATGTGAATGTAATTTTTTTTCTTCTTCCAATTAACACGCGTTTGATTACATTCCATTGAATATAATAAGCTAAGTTTCAGATAAGGTAGTTAGAAATTCTATGGTTCATTACGTTCGCGGATTCAAGGTATCTAATAAATTTGATCATTAAAACAAAAACTTCACTCGATAAATATATTTTGCGATTTATTCGTAAAGCTCTAAAACTGTTATGTTATAAAATCACATTTTCTTCGATTAGTTTTGTCTGTTTTAAATGCAAGCTACGAATTTGACTCTTAATTAGTAAACGTCACTTCAAATATATCAGCTTGATCTCTATTTTTGGGGGTCCAATTGACGCATGCGCACAAGGAATGAAGGTCATCAGCTCCACTATCAGACAATAGCTTTTCATGGCCGTTTCTGTATCACCTCCTTGAAGTAAGTAATAAAATTACTATTTAGGTAATCTTTGTTAAGCTCGTAATAAATTGACCACAAATTTAATCACGCGCGAAATGTTTTCACAAAACTACAGCGCGACTTAAGGCTCCCGTCTACCCGCCATTTTGATTTCGTCAGCTTAATGTTAATCCTATGTAATTTTGACTTTAATTCTCACATCTTTATTATTTGAACTATTTGAATGTAATAAAGTGTATCTGAAAGAGCAAAAAATAATGAATGCTTCTGTGGAATTACTTTTTTCCTTCGATTCTTAAAAATATTTGAAAATATTCTTTAAAGACCGGAAAACTCAAAAACGAATTATTAAAATAAGAATAAATTTTTTTTAAGAATCTTAGGAAAAAAGTAATTCCACAGAAGCATTCATTGTTTTTTGCTCTTTCAGATGCACTTTCTTGCATTCAAATAGTTCAAATAATAAAGATGTGAGAATTAAAGTCAAAATTCCATAGGATTAACATTAAGCTGATGAAATCAAAATGGCGGGTAGACGGGAGCCTTAAGTCTCCCTTCTACCAGCCATTTTGATTTCGTGACCAGAATTTTAATCGTAATGAATTTCTATTGCTCTTCTTCTCTGACTTAAACTATTGTATTTCTTTGAATGCAATGAATGGCATCCGAAGAAGCAAAAAATAATGGAAGGTTTCTACTGAATTAGAATTTCGCCCAGTATTTGAAAATATTTTAAAATACTTTTAAGGATCCGAAAATTCACAAGCGATTCATTAAAATAGAATCCTTAAGAGTAAAAATGTTATCACGCAGAAACCTTTATTATTTTTTGCTCCTTTGGTTACATTTTATTCCATTCAAATAAACACAATAGTCTAGGTTTGAGAAATGAAGCAGAAATTCCACAGAATTCATTAGATTCACGAATTCGAAATGGGTGACAGACGTGAATTTCAACTTAATCGATTCTTTTCTGCCACGTAACGCCTTTTTTTTTTTTAATTATTTTTATTTAATGATGATTAAAAAAGGCATGCATATTAAAATGATATTATATGCAAATACTGAATCGCAAACCTCAATCGAAAAGAACATGCTATTCTATAGAAAATGTCAAATTTACACCACTTCGCGTTAATAGGGTCTTTCAGTAATTGCAGTACCCAAGTTGTCGAGCTACTGTCTGGTGACGTTTCAGTCGAATCGTGCGTTCGAGTCCTGCTCTCTCTAAAAGCCTGTAGACGGGTCAATGCACATTAAAACTTCCGGGGATCAAAGTACACACTTTGTGATGGTATAGAAATTAAGATGCGAGGTGTATCATGACCCATAATTATAAGATCCGTCGCCAATAATCCTCGTGTTGTTACTAAGTTCAGCGCTAATAGCATTTTAAAATATCAATCAAGCAACCAAAAATATGTTTTTTTTATCCGTGTTCAATATTAATAATTTATGCAATGCTGCTGCTTTATATTTATTACAGTTCGCACAAAAATTCGAGAATCATTTAAACAATACACATGTGTGTGCTCAAGATGAAATGTTCCCATCCTAAAATTGGGCACCGATTGTAAATATTTTTCGTTAAAAAACAAATTTTTTAAATTAGTAAGTTTTGGAATAAGTTAATATTTTGTAATAAGTTTCCCTTCAACAATAATATTGTTTCGAAGAAAATAAATATCCATATTTTAAAATTCATTGAATTCCAACAATATGCAGCAAAACATATAATGAAAAAGTAATAAGTAATTGAGATTTGTAACTTAATTTTATGATGTGCAAAATTTTAACTAGGTTTTCTTTATCAAAATTAACTATTATTTTATTTTTTATTTCTTCGCTTTATCAGCTATGTAATGGAGCTTAATTATGTTGAAAAATATAAATCAGTTTATTCGTGGGTAAAAGAAAACGTTTTGCTTATGCTATTAAATATTATGAAGCGTATTGAATAAGTGCTGTGTAATTTTCGTTGAAACTAAAACATAATATACTTGCGAGTAATTTGGATACTGTATATAATGCTGCCACTCTTGGTAGTTTCAGAGTTAATTACAGCTACAAAAACACTATTGATATGCACTGAACGGAATTTGCGGGACAAACCATTCTGGAGAAAAGAGGCTATCATTATTTACATGGCTTCCCAGGACAGTCGATGTTTTAATTTGGGAAGGCAGCCTTTTTTTTAGGGGGAATGGAAGATATATAATGCAGTGTTCTAATTGTTAAGTTTTTAAACGCTTTTCAGTAATGTGGGATGCAATTTCTTAACTACGTTTATGATTTATGCATGAATTGCAGAGGTTTCAGAAACCTATAACCTAGATAATACGGCCCCTTATGGTAATATTCCTGTTCACTGGTGGCGTTGTAACGATGGGTTAGTCGCGATTTTATTTTCATTAACCTCATGAACTTATTGATTTGAATTGTATAGGATTGCAGTTTTTTCCCAACCAAAGAGAAGCGTGTTTAGGTAAATTAAATGAAGATAGAAATGAAGTAAAGGGATTTAGATGCAATGATGTATAAATGACATGCAATTAGTGGAAAATGAAGAGAGAGAAAGAAAAATAGGTCTTTTGGCAAAACATTAAACTTGGAAATGAAAATCTAAAATTATTTCAAATGGGAACGAAAATACTAACATACACACATGTTTTTCACTTTCTCAACTTCGTTATAGTCCTCACAATTAGAAATAAGTATATATATACCTTTATATAAAACCCCCAGGTACCTTATATTTTCTCTTACAAATGAAAATTTATTTGAATCAAATTCATTTCAATTAATGCTCAAAAATCATTAATACTTTTGCTAAATTCCTTTGATATGCTTGTCTATTATAAAAACTGTTATTCTTAAATAAACTTACTATTTATATAAGTGAAGAATTTTTAAATTTAATTAATTTTCAATGAAAATAGACAGTTAAATATTCAAGTATTTTTTTAAATCTGTTTTTTTAACTGATACAGAGAGAAAGAGTAAACAAAATATTAAATCAACAGTACATTCTGCACAAGCAGCATCAACAACATTATAAAAAGTTGACTTATGAATATAAAGCTATGTAAATAAAATATTTAATTTTTTCCAATAACTCAGAGGAATGTTACAAATACGTTGGAAAAGTTAAAGTTTTTTCGAAGTCAGAAGTGAAAAATTAAATTATATTTATAAAAAATTGAGCTTAGAATTTTAAAAAGGTAAAATAATACTTTTTTAGAAGTAGGAATTAAAATATAGAAAAATAAATGCTTTAAAATAATTAAAAGGGAATATAAATATTTCAAGCTACATTAAAAAAATCATTTGTAATGAGAAACCGTTACACACAAAATCATGATTGCACGGATTTTTAATTATTAAACTGCACTTCAAATATAGAAAATCAAAAGATTAGATGAAATTAAGATGTAAATTTTTTTCTATACATCAATATTGAAGCTTCTTAACAAATTGTATAAAGTCAATCATTAATTTATCGCAACAATTTAATTTACTTCAAAAAATATTCATCAATATTTCATTACTATTTTAGACAATATTTATGACCTATAAATTTTTCAGATAAGTTAAGTTTGTCGAATTAAAAATATTTTGAATCGAAATACTTTAAATGCTTTAGAAATCCAGATAGAAACGTAAGTACCAACAAATACTAATCATGTTTGAGATCTGTTTTGCTGATGAAATCAGTGGTGACAAATGACATTTTAAAAGATTACTTAATGTTCTCTAAACAAATAGAAAGTCACAATTATTAATTAAAATTCCAAAACTGATGAATCCTTGAAAGTAAAATAAAGATCGCAATAAAAATGAAATCTTATATACTTAAAATATTCATTTTTGATTGAGTTAAAGATAAAAAGAAGGGGAATTTAATTTTAGTGTCTCAATGTAATATACATAATCGAAAACTGTAAATAAAAATTTTACATTACTTACAAAAAATTTATTAATCTTAACAAAAACTGGGGCAGTAGTAATCAGAACGAAGCTGATATGTCGATAATGGAATAAATTTCGAAAAAAATAAAATTTTTGAATTATATTTTTAAGAAAACGCGTTTCATACACACACACAAATACTGTTAGAGGAGAACAACAAATAACAAAGTTTATCCCTGTGCTGAGTAATATTTGGTAATAAATACCACAATTAGTTATAAAATTAATTTAAAAAAATTATTGATAGAATAAAAATATTCTTTCCAAATGCAAGGCGGATCAACTTCGCATCAGTAAAAAGTTTGTGCATCTACCTAAATATAGGGGATGGGGGTGGCCTCACAATTTGGAAAAGCCGAGCGCCCTCCGAGAATTTAACCTTTGCACTCCCCCCTCCTTATAAACCGCGGTGAATCACTATAACCGTAACTTACCGTGTTTGGTAAACAGTTTCTAGCCAAGAGCTTTCGTTTTATCCACACTCAGAGGGGAAGTCGACACTGGGTCCGCGGAGATGGAGACGCGAGGGGTCGGCGAGCTCTCTGGCGGCGAGTCCACGTCGCCTTCCCGGGCAGGCGCGACTCCGTCCGGAGTGGCCGGTCTCTTCGGTTCGCGGGGGCTTTTATTTCTGTCCTGGCGCAGTCTAATACAGAGTCCTACCCCTTTTTGAGACAATGCAATATGCAACCCGATAAGGAATGTTCCCCTCTGCACAATATTTTTGAAAAGGGAGTGTTGAATGCACCGGGAATAATAGCCCAAAAATTCCTTTTCACAGACCGAACGCGCGCTTTTCAAAGCGTGTGTGTGTGTGTGGTGTGTGTTGATGTGTGTGCTTTTCAAAAGGCACCCCTTATATATATAGATCCATCTCTCTCCTT
>BMAW01128765.1:256094-285788 GCA_019974015.1 Nephila pilipes | reverse complement strand
TATATATTATAATCTGTGTCTTTTCGTTATAATAATTAAACTCCTAATAAAAGCAAGTGCCTTGATATAAATTTTCTTTCCTATTGGGGCAATTTGAGTTGGGTGCAAAATTATCAAAAAAATTCAGATAATTATTTCAGTTAATACAACCGCATACTGACATACATTACAGCAATTTGTTCTGACCAAGTATCAGCTTTATAGCCACCCAAAGGGAATTTATTTTAGTTGAATCAATTTTGGCGAACCAGATCACTTTTCAATTTTTAATCGTTTGCTTCAAATTTAACTACATTTAGCTTAAATATATTCAATTTAATAGTTTATCGTTTCCTTTAATTTTAATATCGTAATAGCTTACTGTTTTCAATTTCTCAATATTTCTTCGTTTTCTTTAATTCTTATATTTAATTGAGTAATTTAATAATAATTACAAAAAAAAAAAAAAAGAAAGAAAGAAAGCGCACCTTGGGCGGCTAAATCGTGCTCTGCAAAACTTTGCATAGAACTTTTTACTATATAAAAATTTATTTTTATATAATTAATCAGTGTGCACAAAATTTGGAATATTTCCTATTCAGTATCAGATGAAAATATTTCTCTAGCATTGTCGATCTTTTACAATTCTAGTGAAACGATTTTTAAAAACGTGAAATAGGAGAAACGGGCTCCCCCCCCCTCCCTACTGGGGACGTAAAAGGACGACACAGATCAAATTACTCTCATTTTCTCTAGTTTTGAAAGGGGGGGGACATAGGGGAAGAATGCTGCGGCGATTGCAGGTGGCGAAACAAGTCGCAAATATTCATTACCCTGTGACGTCATTTTCAAAGTTCATGATAGCTGTCAAAACATAAATATAAGAAAATGGAAAAAAATTAATAATATTGTTAAATTGAAAAATATTGTTAACCCTGAGTAAAATTTTTAAAAAGTAAAAGGTTAAGAAAAATGAATTATTTGAAGGAGGGAAAATAAAAAAAATTGACACTTAAAATTCGTCTTTTTAACTTACAAGACAATATTAGACTTGAACATATTATGTTTTACAATTGATTGAAATACGATTATCAGGACCATTTAAATATTTGTTTCAAAATGCTTTTGTGTTCAAGGAATATTCTATTCAGTAAAGGATTAAAATGCTGCTTCGACGATAACTATTCTTTGCAGTTTCTTAAGAGAACAGAAAATGTTTGTCCCTCCATTTTATTCTAAATTTTTCCTCTATAAAATAATTAAATAATAGGTGTGGTTTAAAAAGTATAAATATATATATGTGTGTGTATGTGTGTATATATATAGTTTAGTTTTTATTAACGTCGCACTAGAAGCAACACGAGGGCTATTGGCGACGGACCTCGTAATTTTGAACCACGGTCAAGTGACGAGGACGACACCTGAGCTGGCACCCCCCTCTCCTAACATCCACACCACGCCAACGGGAGGACTTTGGGCCCCGAACAGATTTAACGTGCATCAGCCCCGGCTACACGGCGGGTCTTTGGTGGCCAAGGATCGAACCCGCGACTGAACGAAAACCGCCAGCCGCTATCCACGACCTTGACCACTAGGCTACCGCGGCCCCCGTGTGTATATATATATCTTTACACAAACACACTCACACATATATATATGATTTCCTATCCTCCTATTTCTTAGAAAAAATTATACTTTCCCTTAAATATCTGAAATAATTTAATTAGAAACGCAGAAAGCATTAGAATATGTTAAAGTTGTTATGTTCACTATACAGCACCAAATATACCTAGGAAGATTTTTAAAAAAACTTAACACATGCCCATTAGAAAAAAAAAAAAAAAAATCTACATTAAATTAAAATTTTTAAAAACTTACACTGAGGTTTTTGAAAGTTTGTGTATTAGAAAAGATTTGAAGAAAGATACGGATTAGAAAAGATATGAACACGTAAAAATTTGCTGTATTTATACATTATATCTATTTTGCAAAAAAATTTATATTTATGCTTGATCAGTAGAGGAAAACAAGCTATTGATTGGAGTTCCACACAATTTTATTCAAACATTGTTTACCATCTAAGTAAAAATTCTAAATTTGTTTAAATCATTATACAATAGTTAAAAAATATCCTTGACTACAACAATACGAATTGAGAAAAAGTATGTACGAATCTGTATTTTGTTTGTTATTTTTGAAGAAAATGCTTTTAAAATTCTCTCACAGAATTAATCCTAGATAACATCATTTGTAAGAAAAGTGTATATAGATTACATTAACAGTCAAATGACGTTGATTCAAATATTTTTAACTTGAATTCAGCATGAAGAAAATGTAACTCAACTATTTAAGAAAATAATAAATAACATTTTGCAAAATGCCAATCAAATTTGACATCTGTTGAAATTTAAAAAAAAAAAAAATTACGAAAAACAGAAAGCAGGTAACAAAATTTTTATACCATCTCTTTCTTCTATAATACCTCAAAATTAAATGAGGTAAGTTTATAGGTTTTTTTCATTGAAATCAACATTTCAAATAAATCAGTTTTTCAATATATTTCGGTTTTAATTTCATATTTGAAAAATTATAAAATAAAAGTAATAGTTATTTAGAATTATAATAATAAACTAAAGAAAAATAGAGAGAAAAACAAAATCTCACTTGTAGAAATTCAGTGTCTATTTTTCGATACTATTCCCAAAAATTGATAAGAGAGAAGGTGAAGTTTTATGGCGCGAGGCCAGATACAGTTGTGCTGCTCCAAACAAGATATGATCTAGATGTTTGAAAAATGGAAAAAAAATTGGCATGAAAGAGTCGAGAATAGAGAAAGATCGCTAGCGTATCCCGAGGGTGCGTCACTCGTATTTACCAAAGACAATAAACCCCATGGGAGAAAAAAAATAGAACAGCACCTTACTTCGAGGTCATGATCACAAATTGATGAGTTCTATGGCTTTCAATTATGATAAAATAATATGTTTTCAAAACTTTAATAATTATCAACTACTTAAAATATTAAAACTGTAATTTCTTTATAAAATGGAATGTAGTAAATATCCTTTTGCAGCGTGTGTGACATCTCCCCCTCCTTTCTAAAGCATAAATTCTCTTTAAATTTCTTTAACAGCATATAAAATATTCTAAAAATGTTGTAAAATTTTTTTAAAAGTAAAACAAGCTCGAAAATGGTTATAAGAATATATTTATTGAAAATACAATCAATATAAAGGATATAATCGTATTTGAAACTTTTTAATGCAGTTGAATTCGAAACTGATGTAAATAATTAATTTTTCAAATATTCATTTAATACAAAATGTGTAATTGTATTTGGAACTTTTCCATGAAAGAATGTATTTTTTAAATGCTATCAATTATATATATATATATATATGAAAAAGGAATTTTTTATGCAGCGGAGCTCGAAACTGAAGTAAAGAATTCATTTTTTAAAATGCAGTTATTAAAAAAGGTCGGTGATTTTATTAACGTCGCACCAGAAGCAACACGAGGGCTACTGGCGACGGACCCCGTGATTTTGAACCTCGGTCAAGTGACGAACATGACACCTGAACTGGCACCCCCTCTCCTAACTTCCACACTACGCCAACAGGGGGGCATTTGAGTTCCGACAGATTAAACGTGCATCAGCTCCGGCTACACGGCGAGTCTTCAGTGGCATCAAGGCTCGACTCAATGAAAACTGCCAGTCACGACTATGACCTCTAGGCTATTGCGGCCACATTATAAATGTTTAATTGTATTTAGAACTTTCTTTTTTATGATGATTAGGAAAAAGCCATATCTACCTCTTTAAAACGTCCTCATGTACGACGTAGATTCTATTAAGCAATTCGCTTTTTAACATTAAAGCCATTAACGTTCTCAGCAGCGATCATAAAACCAAACTGATGGAAATAGCTCTCACTAAGATTCTTCCTCCCCACGTTTGCAACATCACAAACGCTAATTGGCTCAAATATCAAGAATTTCTCTATAATAATCTCCCCGGAAAGTTGGAAATTAACAATATCAATGATCGTGATGAAGTTATTAATGCACTCATGAACTACATCAAAATTGCAATTAACTTAGCCAGCACCTCAAAAAATATCCCCACACCGCATCTCAGACTCCTTTCACATATCCGCAACCTAATTAAAAATAAAAACAGAATAAGAAAGTGGCAACAAACTCATTTCCCCCCTTTCAAAAAATAACTTAAAAATTGTCATAGGCTTTATTTTTTTAACAAGATGCAAGCAAAATCATCTACTTATCCTGGGTGTAATTAATATAAATTGTTTCGCATTTTAATGAAAGGCTTCTTTCGTTTTATCTTACCATTAGTCAAAATCCCAAAAGAATATTCTAGAAAGACTAAGAAAATAAAATATATGTATTTTCAACAATTTTGTTCAATAATACAAGGGAATGAAAAATGTTCAAACAATTATTTTCAAATCCTATTTACATGAATTAGATTAGTTAAACTAAAATAAAAGTCTGCATTAGTTTGAGGTTGAGTGAAATTTAATTTAAGACAAAATATTACAACTGAATATAACAGATTCAGGGCCAAATAGTAGTCATCAAGATGATGCTTTTGTAACTCAACAAAACAATTTTAATCTGTTTTCATAATAAACTTTTCTGTTTGGATGTAAAATGTAAAGAATTTTCATTTTTATATGCTTACAATTATTCTTACTCTATATTGTCCTATGAAATGTTATGTGTATGTTGCATTTACTTTTATTTTTTACACAAATATGTGTATCAAGAAATACACAATCATGTATTTGAAAAAAATTGGCTAATTTTCTTCCCGACTCTTTTATTAGTAAACATATTTAAAATACTTAATACTTATTTTAAAATTCTCACTATTTAATAATCATAAATTATTTTTAAAATTGAAAAAAAAATATCTATATATTATGAGTTAGGATAAATATCACATAATACTATATACTTTTGCCACACTGTGTCTATATGTTTACCATAATGGGTTCTTATAATTCAGAATTATAAAAACTTACAGTTTCTTACACTAAATTGAAAGTTTAATTAGGATTTAAACATAGATATAAAATGTGATACATATTATGCAAAAAATATTTAACATAAATAAATATAACATTAAATATAAATTAACAAAAACACAAGTTTTGCATTTATTATTATTAAATGATTATTACACATGACAATTTGCAAAAAAATATTTTTTCTTAAGTATTGAATATTTAATTTCAATTGAAAAAGCTAACAAGATTTCCAAGTTCACTGAGGACCAAACAAACAGAATTGTACATGATTTTGTTAAAATGATATACTTTCCTATTTTCACCTTACAGTGTTCCTATTTACAATTCAATGTTAATAAGAATTAAACTTAAGTATAACTGAAATGTATATTTTCTAAAAGCACGATGTTTCTATTGAATATTACCCACAAACATTTTAATTTAACTTAAAACTTTTAGAAAATTTAATCAATTCTTAATTGAATTTAGATAGTGTTCAGATGGCAAGTTGTTACTCAATAAAATAATGTAATAATTTCTTGTATATTTGTTTGACTCCATAAATTGAAAATCTTAATAATAATTGAAATAAACTTTTCTAATTGAATGTAAAATGTAATGAAATTTCATTTTTGTAAGCTTAGAATTTTAGCTAGCTTCTCAATCAAAACATTTCCAAGAAATTATGCTTATGTTGCATTTACTTTTTTTTTTCACACAAATATATACATCAAGATATATACAACTATGTATTAGGAAAAAAATTGGCTAATTTTCATCCTGAATCTCTTATTAGTAAACATGTTTAAAATATTTAAGATTTATTTTAAAATTCTAACTACATAATACTGTCAAAAATAGATGCAATCATGAATGATTTTTAAAGTTGAAAAAAAAAAAAAAAAAAGATCAATATCATTATGAGTTAGGATAATTAGAAGAGACTATTTCACAATACTATATACTTTTGCCACACTCTGTCTATACTTTTACCATAATGGGTTCTTATAATTCAGAATTATAAAAACTTACAGTTTCTTACACTAAATTGAAAGTTTAATTAGGATTTAAACATAGATATAAAATGTGATACATATTATGCAAAAAATATTTAACATAAATAAAAATAACATTAAATATAAATTAACAAAAGCACAAGTTTTGCTTTTATTATTATTAAATGATTATTACACATGACAATTTGTAAAAAAATATATTTTCTTAAGTATTGAATACTTAATTTCATTTGAAAAAGCTAACAAGATTTCCAAGTTCACTGAAGATCAAACAAACAAAATTGTACATGATTTTTTTGAAATGTTATACTTTCCTATTTTCAGCTTAAAATGCTCGTATTTACAATTTCATTTTCGTTCATTCAATTTCATTTCGTATTTTATTTAATTCGCTTTCATTAAATATATAATGTTTCTGATGAATATTACATTCAAACATATTAATATAAAAATTTAAGACTTTTTGAAAATTTAATCAATTCTTAATTGAATAAGGTATTGTTCAGATGGCAAGGTGTTACTCTTTAAAAGAATATTATAATCTTTTTTTTTTGTTACGACCGGATGAATTGAAAATTTTTGCATTATATCAACAAGACAGACGAATCGGGGATTTGCTATTTGTTTCTTTATTGTAATTATTTAGAAAATAGCCAATAGTTCATAAGTAGTTGGATATGGTAACCTAGAAAAATCTGATAGTCTACACTTTGTAGGAATAAACACTGCCATTCCAAAGTGGCATTACACGTCCGGTCTAAATCGTTCCTATTATCTACATCACTTGGACTGGCACTCGTCTCTATCTGATTGTTGTTGTTGTTTTGGCGATTTTCGTTCAGTCGTGGGTTCGATCCTGGGCCCCTAAAGACTCACCGTGTAGCCGGGGCTGAAGCACGTTAAATCTGTTGGGGCCCAAAGTCTTCCCGTTGGCTTGGTGTAGAACTTAGGAGAGGTTGTGCCAGCTCAGGTGTCATCCTCGTCACTTGCCCAAGATTCAAAATTACGAGGTCCCTCGCCAATAGCCCTCGTGTTTTTTCTTGTGTGACGTTACAAACACTGAACAAACAAAAATAACCTTTTAATAAATTTCATGAATATATATATAAAAAAAAAATCAGATTGTGCGAAGTGTCGCAATGATTGGCGCTTGCTAACCAATTGGTTGTTATCTATATCCCGTACAACTAATCAATCAATCAAAAGCACTTCATTGATAGCTCTGAAATGAACTGTTTTGCTCGGCTGTTGGTAGCATTGTCGTCATTTTTGTGAATGGTTATGTTACCTGCAGTGTTAGGATTTTTTTCTTTATTCAAATTTAAAAACAAAATTAATAATTATCTAAAGGAAAATTACCTACCTTGATTTATTCAATGTCGCGCGCCAAAGCGAAAATAGAAGAAAGTCCTATCAAATGTATATTTTACAGTGAATTTCATCATACAACTGGACCTAAAATTACTTTTCAAGTAAGTTTTGAATAATAAAGCAATTTTTTACAATTATTTTAAATATGGGTGTTATTATATCGATTTACTTTAAATAGCTCACATAATTTCATTATGCTTTTATTTATCCTTATGTTATTACAAATTTTTATGGTTATATTTCGAGAATCATAATATTAACTTTCTGACTACTTCTAATTCTGTTTCTACAAAAACTGTATTTCATACCCTTTCAATTATTCAGTAAGTAACTTAATATCTTTTTGTTACTATGTGGTATCCTTTTTATTTTGTATTTGTAAAATAAACTTTTATGGCTTCTAACAATCGATAAATAACAGATTGACCCTTATCTTTTCCTCTACTATTTTTTTGGATTGTTCCATAGTTATGCCTATAAACTTATAACTTATTGTACTATTTAAAAAAATCAAAATTATGCTAAGTTGATAAATATATTTTGTTTATTTTAGCATCTGCATTTTTATATCTTACTTCTCAAATATATATATAATGGAAGTATTAAATTATAAAGGAATAATTAAATGAAATAATAGTAGAAAAGAAGCAAAAATTAAAACTAAACAGAATTTTTTTGTTACAAAAAGAAATCATACTAAAGAATTTTTTTTAAGAAAGAATTTTTTAATTAAAAAAAAAATAAGTTGAACAAGAACATTTCTCTCTTTATATTTATCACTTTTAAAAATTATATATAAATGCGAGTCTATTTTTATATTTGTTTTGTTGCTCACATATGACAGTTAATATGTAACTCTAATTATCATTGTCTAATTCAATAACTGAAAGGTTGTTTTCAAAATCTAGACTCTGGCTATTAAAGTTATTGCATTATAAAATATTTAAGTGAAAAAATTTATTTGGTTTTTTTACCTCTTAATGATAAGTTTTTTTTTTTTTACTTTGATATCAGATTCATTGAAAAAATATTTAATATTGTTGAAAATGATTTATGTAATTAGTATTATTTAAAACTGTATAGTTAATTTATTTGTATTAGCATGGTATGTCAACTATTTTCATTAAATTTACAATTTCTTGAATAAATCTTATGGCATATCATTGTTTTTCTTTTCTTTCTTTTTTTTTTTTTTTTTTGCTATAAAATACTATTGGATTAAAAATCAAAATTTTCATTTTATTGCAGGTTCCAAATGATTATGTGTCAAAAGAGCTGTTTGATTCTTATGTCTGCTATATTATTCCTAAAGAAGAATTGCAAAGAAAACTTATGACAGTGTTTGTTTTTTATTTTTAAAAAAATTTCATTAATTTTTACGTTATATTTGTTTGTGACTCATGATGCAAACAATCGAACAAATAATTTTTACTTCTAAATGTAATAATTTTTAGTTTTTTAGTAATTTGGGGAATTCTATTTCATTAAATAATATTGATTTTTCTATTGTTAAAAAATTAATTTTGAATCTTGAAGTTTCATTTTTACTACACTGGTCAATATCATCATTTGATTTTATATAGTAAATGATATTTAGACAGCTAAATGTGTGTCATAAATTTAAGTGTTTTTGTATGTTAAGGTTTTCTTTTTCATAAAATCTTAAATAATATACTTAATATATGCTTGAATTATAAAATGTTTAATATTTGTTTCTCTCATCCTTATGATATTCTTGATATGTATTGTTTCATAATTTTATTTTTCTTTGTATACAATAATTTTAAATTAAATACTTTGGATAATAATATTTTAAATACAAACATATGTAATTTAAAGGTTTGGTAGGTTTTGTTAATTCAAAAGTGGGTACAAGTTGTTGTTTTTTTTAACTCTATCTGTACAAGTTGTTGTTTTGTTAACTCTATCTGTGATTTTTACATTTCTTTATAAAACATATATAAAAAAAATTATCATGACAACTTTTCTTTCTATTTCATTCATATTTAGGAATTAGTACTTAAACTATAAAAGGTTCTGAATCTTCCCTCATTCTTGATAGAACTTAATTTAGGTGTTGCTGTGTCATTCTTCCTCAATTTGGAGCCAGAGGGCATTTTCTGACTTACTTTTTGAACTTAGGTTATAATATTAACTATAAATATTATTTTTGAAAAAAAGTAAAGAAAAAAAAATCTTATTTATACTCTGAGTGATTCTGATTAAATTTACAAACTCAGACATTAGAAAATAATTTAGTCAATCAGGAACATAAACATTTAAATTATATTTAATTGCACAAGAATAAAATTAATTTTTGAAAGTATATTTTTAAAGTAATTTTGTGAATAAAAAAATTGGTATGCCCACACATTCAAAAACAATTAAATGTTTCTCTTTTTTTTTTCAACTTTTTTTATACGGTCATGGTAGCCTAATGGTTAAGGGAGCGGACTCGTGACCTGCGGTTTCCATCGAGTTATATGTTCAAGCCTTGATGCCACTGTAGGCGTGCCATGTAGCCAGGACTGATGCATGTCAAATCTGTCTTGGCTGAAAGTCTTCATATTGGTGTAGTGGGGAAGTTAGGAGAGGAGGATGCCAGTTCAGGTATCTTCCTCATCACTTGACCAAGGTTCGAAATTACGAGGATAGCCCTTTTGTTGCTTCTTGTGCAACATTAATAAAATCAACCAACCTGCCATTTTCTCTCTCTCTCTCTCTCTTTTTTTTTTTTTTTTTTTATGATGAAATGGCATGTGGCCTTTATATATGATAAAAATATTATGTAACAAGTAATTTTAACATTATTCCTTAGTTATTATTTCTCGCTTTTTTTTTTTAATTTTTATTTTGTTTACAATATTTCCAATATCCAATTGGATGTTATAGTATTATGGACTCCAACTTTTAATTTATTGTTCACAAAATTATATTTTATTATCAGGAATTATATATTCTGTGTAACTTTTGTAAATGAAATATTGAAAAAAGCGATAAAACATAAGTTTTATTGTATATATGTCTGATTACCTTATTTTAAAATATCTTAGTCAAATAAGAAAAATCTTCATTTTCTTTATATGGTACTTAAATACTGTCACAACCATTTGGTTTAAATTGCAAAATTCTGATAATCAGACACGTGTATGTTATGTAATCATGTACGTGATTTTCAGTTTTGTTTTAACAAACATTTTTTTTTGACAGTTTAATATCTGCATTTAGATATTTCCTTCATCTGAATCTGAATTTCTAAAGATGAGGTTTTGGCACTTTGCTTCAGAAGTGCAATTGTTCAAATTTGTTTGCTATAAAATTGTTTTGGGTAACCTGTGTTTGCAAAATCCATTTTTAAAAACAGTTATCAGACACACATTAGAAATAAAAATTGCAATTGATTCTAAAATTGCTAACTTGCCTTCTACCCCATGTGCTTGATTAATACTTTACTGGAGCAAAAAAATGATAGTTAAATTCTCCTTCGAAGAGTTGCAAATGTTTATTAAAATTGTACTTTGCGATTCATCACCAGTAGAAACATGTTCAAACTTTAACAATAGGTAATTTCTGAAATACACAAGTATCAAGTACTTTTTTGTGGTTCACCTTTTTTGAAACTTTAATTTACTCTTTGAATTAAATGCATTGAAAATGAAAAATATTCTTCATTGTATGTAATTGCATGATTTTTTTTTTTTTTTTTTTTCAAATTTTAGGAATGCTCGGAAAGGGAAAATTATAGGTTATCCCATCCATATTGAAAATACCAAATATCCCAGAAATCGACTTATTTTTAATTTATGTTTTGTCTGCGATCCGTCAAAACGAACAATGCAGTATGAACCAATTGTACGAAAATTGGCAAATTATTTGGTCAAATTAGAAGTAGGTAAAATGTTCCAATTAAATAATTTATTTTTGTATAAAATTATTGAATTAATGACATGGTGCATGTTCACTTAATTGATAGGAAAAGTTCATGTGTTGAAATAAGTATAATTATAAAAAATAGAGAAGCATCCTGAAATTTTTTTAAAATAAAACTAGGTGCTGGAAGATCATCCCAAATTTTTGCAATGTGTATTCATGATATTAAATATTATATAATAATCAACTTATAAGTACAAAATTTCAGTATTTTTTGTTTTATAAAGTAACTTGTTACTTAACAATTAAAATGAATCATTAAAACTAATCTTTTTACCTCATTTTTTTTATAAGGAAAAGCTATCCAGTTTTCAAATTTCTTTCTTGAAAAGTAAAAAAAAGAGCACTTGTGTAAAATTCTGTCGCCCATTTTCGTCAAATAATAAATTTGTCACCAAACTATTCAATATTCTGCCAATAATGGAAGGTGTGAAATTGAACATAATTTTTTCTGTTTTATTCCACTGCTTGTCACCATAATGACATGGCATCAAATTTGTGGTTATAAGTACTCTTGCCTAGTTATTATTTTGAATAAGAATTTTATCAGATCATTAACCACTATTTTCTGTTCCAATATGAAATTTTGAGGCCTGCTTACTACAGAATAAAATGCAGTAGAGTATTTTCCAAAGTATACAATCTGGGTATTTTATAAAAAAAAAGTGTTTTAATGAACACAGTTTGTCATACTTGAAACCGGTTAAGCAGTGGCAGTGTAATATTAAATATTGGGGTAAAAGATTATCCTTAATGAAAGGAATGTGTTATATGGGTTCCACAGTTCCATGTTCTAACCACCTTCAAATTTATTTACAGTAGATGTAAAGATTAAATTACTATTCAATAAGAAAATGAACAATTAGATGCTATTTATTTAGATTGTCTAGATTCTCAAATCTAAACAGGAACAATTACCTTAGAGCTGTATATGTACAACTTTTTATCAAGGCAGAAGGAAAAAAAAATTGGAGAGTCTAACTACACTGTAGAGATTGATCAACATCTAAACGAAAAATGCCAAATATTAAGAATACTTTCTGCACTATAAATGTTTGTGAAATTTGCTTGAAAAACAAAGATTATAAAATTAAACAATTAAGAGCTGCAGAATTAGAACATTTCTAAGTTAACTACCGTTATAACTTAATTGATCTTTGTTGCAAACTTAAAAAGTTTTACCAATTATATATGTAGAAGTTATGTGATGTTGGATTCACAATGAAGGAGATTCAACTGTTGTTATCTTGAATAGAGTTAAGAATTTTTGACTGGTGAAATGAATGTAGTTGATAGTATTTTACACAAATAGTTTACAATGCATGTTAGTTGTTTTGATTCCTTCTTCATATAATGCAGTGATTTATTTTATGATAAATTTTATTTCATTTTTACCACTAATAATTGTATCAATGGCTAATGCTGTTGAAAATTTAAATTACTTCTGTGTAATGTGTTTTGAGATTTCAAGTGTTCTGTTGAATGACTCATTATTATAAGACATTATAAATGCATAAGAGCATCAGGTTAAAGCATTTATTTCAGTAGTTAAATTTTTCTCTCATACAGAATATACTAAAAGCTTCTAAATACAATCATACCCCTGAATTTTACCTTTCATGTAATTTTATGAAATAAAATAAACCTCATGTATAAAATCTGCTGTCTTAGAAGCACCATGATCTTGCAGCATTCAAAGCATTCAGGATAATTTGTGTTGAAAACTAATTTAATTCAAATTAGATACTCCTCAAAAAATAGTTGTCTGATACAAAAGCAATTTCAATAAATACAAACTATATAGAGAAACATATCATGTAATTTTGCATAGAAATATTAAATGAGTACTTTAATTTATTTATGAAGATATAAGATGATAAGTGTGCTAGTACATGATGGAACAGTGTTAATTTTTAACTCTCAATTCATTGCATTCCATTAATTTTTCTAAATATTCAATTTTTGTAAAATTTAAAAAAAAGTTTTTAGTATGTGTTTTGGACATGAAATGTGTGCATAGTGATACGATGCAATATTTGTAATGATTAAACAATATGTGTGCTCACTTATAGTAACAAGTTTTTTTAAGCAACTTACTCAAGAGCATGTGTGGTATGATAGCTGCTATATAGTCATTTTAAAAAAGTGATCTTATGAAAATTATTGTATTAAAATTGAACTTTTTTAAAATTTGGTAAATTCCTGGTTTTAGAAGGTTTTTCCTGTATCTTATTTCTAAACATTAAGAATTATTACAAGTTTTGGCTGCAAAAATTAGCAGTTCTGTATAGTTTTCATGAAATTCACAATGCATTTCATTGACATTTTTTTTTAAATACCTTAGAATATACATTAATTTCCATACTTAAGAGCACAATTATGACATTGGTAATAAAAAATAAAAGTATTTTAAATAAAGTATGCATGTGAAGCATTGTTTTAAATGCATTGTATGTTCTTATATGCATTTCTAATTGTTGCTAACTTCAATTTCCAAATTATATTTTTTAAACAACCTTAACTACTATTATTCTTATAATAATAATAAGCTGTGTGGGGATTAATGGAAACAATATTTTTCATAAGCATAAGTTAATGCTTCCTTGTATTACAGATTTCAAATATAAGTGGTATTAGTGACAGTTCATAATGCTTCATAACTATCAGAAATTGACGTTTTATTTTTAAGGGTTCTTGTATGTTCCAGTTTTTGGTATATTTGTGTTTGAAACTTTTGTGACTTATTATTTTTTTTTCATGTTATAGTTTAGAATATATAGGTACTCAAAATTATGAATATATGTTTTTATGTTACGAATACTGAAAAAAATCTTTTTCCCGCAGTTAGAAGATGAATTTTTGTTTAAAGAATGTACTAAAACTCAACTTCCTTCTATCATGGATAAAATCAGATATGAACTTAATAGAACTGGAAAATGCTCTATATCCATTAGTAAGTTTTTATATAGGTTTGAATATTTTTTCACTGTTAAAATGAAATTTCATATTCTATTTACAATTAACTTTTTGTATCCTTTGCATTTTAGATCAATTTATACATGTGTAAAATAATTCTCGTTGGAAATCTAATTTATAAATAACCAAATTACCTATGAATGAACGGTTCTTCACATTTCTAGTCATCAATTTCTGAATATTTGCTGACATTGTTTGTTAAATTAAAATTTGTAAAAAATTATTATTTTTTTGATTGGTATAATTATGGAAGAAATCGAATTTTGTATTGAAAATGTAGAAACTGCTTCTGTGTGATAACAAAATGTTTTATTATATTCTGATAAAGAATTTTCTTTTATGATTATTTTCTTTTGTTATTTTATCTAACAATTTTTTTTTTATTAAATCATAAAAGAAATCCTGTTTTATGATTACATCACTGAAAAACAAATGGACAATTGAAATTAATTTGATAGTCTTAAGTCTGATTTTAATATTTTATTTGCTACTATACTACAGCAACAAGCTCCTGAACCTAAAAATAACATTACTTACTATATAGAAGAGTTTGAACTGTGAAATTACAGTTTTTTTTAACAATGTTTTAATTCATTACAACTACTGAAACATGTATTATGAAATTTAAAAATAGTAAACATTAGACCAATGAATAATTAAATGTGAGGTTGAAATAATTCATTCTGCTTGCAAGTGTATGTGCTGTCTGTTTACGTTCATGTATACTAAATATTTGGCACAATATGTGGAATGATATGATTATATTATATTACCAGTTCCAGTCAACATTGATTACTCAAAATAAATTTCAACAAACCATTCATCACTGGTCGCTGATAATAGTAAAGTTGAGCAAATGTTTATTAGTTTATAATTAATGATTTTTTTTTCAATTAAAATTTTTCTGAAGGCAAATAGACATATTTCATTATAATTAGTCTCACTAATTGCTTTTGTAAGTTCTACACCAATATATTTTCTTTGTATTTTCAAATAAAAAAAATATTTCATTTTATTATTGAATGTTGAACAGTGACAGTTATGGCTGAGATACTATCCATAAATATTTAGTATTAAGCTCATTACCATTTTCTAAAATTCAACGTTTCTAATATTTTGTGGTGATTGAAATAGAGAACCCACATTCCCAATTTAATAATAGTTATTAATTCAGAATATTATGCATGAAGTCTGTGTTTTGTTCTTGAAAAATATGAAAAAGAGATGCATACAAATGGAGAATTAGATTTATAAAAGGATTTTTTTTTTTTCTAAAAGAAATATATCAATATTTTTTTTGATGCCTAGTTAAAGATACAGAATCAAGTTAAATAGTGTTATAATTTTTAATTGATTTTTGGTGCTGGATGAAACATCACGGGATGCTATTCTATCCCATGGAGGGGTAAGGCATAGCTGATTTTGATGCAGCAGCGATGTTTTCAATCCTGGTCTAGTGGGTCCGAAGGAAAGTTGACTGGTCACTTTTTGTCATGCTCAACCAACTTGACTGAAAAGATGCCTCATCTGGCCAGTTAAGTAAGGTGTTTTAACTTCTGGTGGTGGTGTAGAGGAGAGTCGCCACATACTTCCCCTCTAGTATCATTGGGATGATATGAAGAGAGACATAGCTATTTTTGTACAGATGGTTGATTTTTTTTTCAGCCATTACTGCAATTGATATTCATCCCCCTCCCTGTTGAATTTCGCTTGGGACAGTTTCCATTTGAATCATCAGCTGTCTCATGTGGAGTAGCAGGTCTCATCGACACATGCACCATAGCCGAAATATCACTAGTTGTGATTTTGTGTGTGGTTGTCTTAGACGTACAGAGGAAAGTGTTTTGCATCTGGGGCATATGAAATCAGTAGTTATAGGCTGTGCTGCCATGTAGTGTTCATGGCCTGGGTCACCACATCTGCATTGAACGTTTTTCAGACCCCACAGAGTGGGAAAGTATGTTGCCGACCTTGATGCAGCAGTATTGTTTCGAATCCTGGTCCAGTGGATTTGAAGGAAAGTTCCCTGGTGTCTTTTTGTCGTGCTCTAACCAACTAGGCTGAAAAGATGTCTCATATGGCCTGATAAGTAAGGTGTTTCAACTTCTGGTGCTGTTGTAGAAGAGAGTCGCTTCAGATTGTTTAATAGATTAATATATATTCAAAATATATTAATATCTATTCAATTCATTAATCATAATTAAAATCTGTTTTCTTTTATGCCTTATGATTATATTCTTTATTATTTGAGATTCACTAAAGAACAATTGATTATCTTTTCCTACTTAAAATGCCTAAGGGAATTACTTTCTTACAATATCTTTCTCTTTCTGAAAATAGTTGTTTTCACTATTTTATGATTAGGAATTAAATGTTTACAAAAAGTATTACTGAAAAGTAATTTTTGTAGGTGTATCATGATCATAAATGACATTATATGTCTGTATCACATATAAATTAAACATGTAAGTGTAATGAAATTTTTTTTATTTGTTTCAGTCAGGTGTTTTAAATAAAAAAATATTGTTTAAAAAAAATTCTATACACTTAATAAACACAAACATGTAAATAATCACAGTTAAAAAGGAAAGATAGAAGATTCAGTTTAGGATGTTTCTTCTGAAACATTGAGGTATGTTTTCTGACCTTGTGTCCTGTGGAAGTTGAAAGAGTAGTTGTTGACCTTGATGCAGCAATGTTGTTTCGAACCCTGGACCAGTGGGTCTGAAGAATGTTGACCGGTCGCTTTTTGTCATGCTCAACCAACTTGGCTGAAAAAACATCTCATCTAGCCTGTTAAGTAAGGTGTTTTAATATCTGGCACTGTTGAAGATGAGAGTTGCTGCATGCTCCCCCTCTAGTATCATCATGATACGAAGAGAAACATTGGTGAGGTTTTTTTTTGTTCAAAAGGTTGCTTTTTGATTTTTCTGCCATTACTGCAATTTATATACATCTCCTCCCTGTTGAATTGAGTTTTGTTTGGGACAGTTCCCTTTTGAGTCATCAGCTGTCTCATATCAATTGATGGGTCTTGTCAACACATGATCCAGAGCCAGAATATCACTAGTCGTGATTTGTGTGCATTTGTCTTAGAGGTAACACAGAGGCAAGAGTTTTTGCATCAGGGGTATATGCAATGAGTAGGTATAGGCTGTGCTGCCATCTAATGTTTAAGTCCAGAGTCCCCTTCAGCTTAGAACATTTCTTCCGAAACATTGGGGTATGTTTTCCGACCTCATGCGTTGTGGAGGGGTTGTGGGTGACCTTGATACCGCTGCTGTTTTGAACCCTGGTCCAGTGAATGTGAAGGAAAGTTAACCAGTCGCATTTTGCTGTGCCTCTACCAATAAGGCTGGCACAAATCTCATCTGGCTAGTTAAGTAAGGTGTTTTAACTTCCAATGCAGTTGGAGAAGAGAGTTGCTGCAAAGATATACCAAATTCTGTTTTTTATATGAACCTTTCTCGCCTTAATTTGATATAACACTATTAATTCTTAATTACTTCACACAATATCTCATTTCATTAATTATATGTCATTTAAAGATAAACAATGAATCTGTTTCATGTAAATAAAAAATTAAATTAAATTCTTACACATAAATTTATTATTTTTGCCAAAATTTATTTTAAAGTGTATGAAATTAGTGGAGGTCTTGCATTCCTTATAAGTTAGTGGACTAGTGTTAAAGAGATTCTTTTTTAGAAATTCCACTGATGGAGGAAGAATACAATAAGGTATTTAGTAATAGTAGAAGAGAATGATTCTGCAGTCTTGCAAAATAAAATTGGAATGGCTTTTTTTCCCCTTTCTTTCTTTCTTTTTTTTTCCTCCTCCTTTCTTTTTCAGAAAGTGACTGTGAGTAAAGGAGAAAAAGAAGCTCTTTAATTATTTAGTGTGTGCCTCTTGAATTAATATTTTATTATTACATCTGATTTTTATGAAAGGAAATATTGAGCACATATAAAAAATAGCACAATTGTAATACTTTCACATGGTTTTATTGTATAATTTTTGTTTATTTTCAAAAATTTGGAGCTACTCTTCCATTTTCCGGGGGGGGGGATGTACTTTTCACTCGGATTTTCTTTTGCTGAGGCTTTTATTTTTCAGTTCACAGAATTATATTAAATATTACTCGTATATGTTACAAATCTAATTGATTGATTTTTTTTTTGCTTGCATAATAGTTTGATATTCCTGATTTATTAAGGTAAATATATTCTAAAATGTTTTTAGTTTATTATTTTTTCATTGAGTGTTAAGAAAATTGAAGTATGTACATGTCATTGAATCTCTACAAATTAAATATTATGTTTTATTTATGTTCTTTTGGATATTTTTATGTAATTTGTTGTGTACTATATATTCAGTACAAATATTTTTCAAACTATAAATTATTTTTTAATTTAAAATAATTAATTTCTAACATTACTCTTCACTTTTCAGATGCTTCAAATACTATATTTTTAAATGTAATCAGAGTATATCCTATGCCACCTCAAGTGATGGATCAGGATGTTCCCATATTTACTGAAAGAAAATTTCCTGTTTTGCCTACAGATTGGGATATAACTATGCAGCAAGTGTGTTCTTTTTTAAAATTGTTACATTTTAAGATTTTCACTTGAAATATTTTTAAAAATGGAAATTTTTAATATGAAACATAAATGCATTGTAAAATATTGCATGCTAATTATTCTAAACATATATATTAAATACTAATTTTGGACTTTTATTATTATTACTGATTTTATTTCATTATTCCTAGATTCTTTGTTTTTAATGGGGTTTTTTAATTAATGTAGCAATATCTATTTATTGAATATTTATTAAAATTTATTTTGTAAAAAAAAAAAAAGTGCTAGAAATATTTATTCTCTCAAAATTCAAATAACTAAACTATTTTTATTTCTATGAAAAATAGTGATTTTTTTTCACTGTATAGTATTTATTATGCACTATAAAACATCAAATAATTGTTAGGCTTCATTAGATGTTATATTCTTTTATAAAAAATACAAAAATAAAAAAATCAATAGCTTGTAATAAAAATGTAATATTTTCACCAGGAAATTTTATTTGTTTTTCATCTTTGCAATCATCCATTCATTAAAAAAAATTTGCAATTTTGTTTATTGCTCATAATAGTATTAAATATAGCTCACTTGTTCTTCTTAAAATAAATTTATTAAACTAAATTTTTATGTCACTTTTATTTTATTGCTTGAAACATAGCACTTTTTTTTTTTTATTTCTGAATACATTTCTCATTTTTATGTATGTTCTTTAAAATGTTCACTTCATAATTCTTATGATCCATAATAATGAATAGCATAATATTAGTATCTTTCTTGAGTTATAAACTTTTGAGGAGCATTACTTAAACTTAAGCAATGTATCAAGCTGTATTTAAAGCATTTAAAGACTTGTAATAGCTATTGTATCAAATTTGGTGTTAAAAAAACACAAAAGCAACGGATGGATAAGTTTTTAATTTTAATATTTGCAGGAAGTGATGGGATTAAAAAAATACACAAGTTTCGATATCTAAAAATATGACATACTACTTTTTAAAATATAATACACCTCTTTCATTGTATATTTTCTTAATCTTTTTGGACACAAAATGATATTTTTGAAATCTTTCCATTATTTTATTGTGAAATAACCATGCTTTAATTGAATGGTATAAATTATATTTTTGGAAAATGAGATTGTGACAGAATCTGTACAAAATTAACTTAAATGATATTAAAGTGTGACGGATCTGCTCTAAAAACATATATTCATTTTTAATTTTCTGCTTGCAACAGAATTTTATATACTTTATTAATTTCTTCGAGAACAATCCATTTACTTATGTATTGTAATTATTTAAGAATCTTATATATCTGAATTCTAAAAATTGTTATGCAATTCTACATACTATGTGTATATATTTTGTTATGATATTGTCCATAATGTATTAATTGTTTATTTTTTAATGCCACAGTGGGATTTGACTGTAATGCTGGTAAGTTTTTTTTAAATTTCAAATGATATGCATGTCTTCTATTATATAGTCTGTAAATAGTTTAATTACTTTTTTTATGTAGAAAAATTTATAAAGTTATTTATGCTAACCAAAGTTTTTCTATTTAGAAAAGATGGTAAGTTGTGTATTCTGTTTAAAGTTACTGTTTTTAAATTTCCAAAGTTTTAAAATGCAAATTATGTAAAAACTAATGCTTTTTACCTTTTCAAGTTATTTGCATGAAATTCTTTTGACTCAAATTCAATTGATATGCATGTGTCAATTGAATAATTGTTGCAATTATAATAATGATGAAACCAAATTAAAGCTTTTTAGAAAAAATATTTTTAGCAAATTGATACTTTATGTAAACATTTGAATACATTTTACAGTATTGTTTAAAATTTCCTTGTTAATTTTAAATGATGTTGTATAGGGTAATATATTGATGTGTCTTTAGTTACATATAAAATACACTCAGTTGCGAGTTTATTTTGGTTCTCGTATCTAATTTTTAAAGTAAATGCTTTATCAATATTTCAGAGTCCTGAATCTATATATATCTATTTTTTTAATCATGTGCAAATTTTTTTGACTCATCCTATGTTTTATAAATATTAATAATATGATTTCACCTTTTGTTTTTCCTTCTGTTATTTGAAAATTTGTTACTTTTTTAGCTTTAATTTAATGATTTTTCTTTCCATTTTATTTTGTATTTTTTATCACTTTTTCTTAGTATTTTTTTAACTGAATGAATTATTCTGATTTATTGCATTATGTTCTATCCTCATTTTTATGGGGTTTTTTAAAAAAAAAATATGGTACATTGCACTCATAATATATGTTTATTTTTTACAGATTTTGCCATTTATAGATGGATTTAGACATGTTGCTAAAATAGCTGTAGAAGCTGGAGTTGAAATACATCTTGTTAAAGCATTTATACAGAATATGGTGTAAATAAATTTCTATTTTTAGTGCTGGATTATTTAATTTGTTTTGGTTAATCAAATTTTTGTTATTTTAACATGTTTAGTATAAATGACACTTCTATAAATTATTTTAAACTTCAATGGTGTGAATTTCAAGAATATTTTTGTGTGTTTTAAATATTTTTAAAGATTTAATTGTAAAATGAAATAGTAAAGTAGTTGTAGAGTAAAGCTTGTATAAAATTTATAAGTTGAATAATGTGTATTATTTTAGACTGAATTAATATTATAAAATACTGTATTTAGTGTATTTTTGTACTAATTTTTATTGAAAAATTATTTTGACATTAGATAATCCTTTATACACCTTTTTCAATCCAATCTAATCTCTGTTATTAACGTGAATTTGTTAAATGGTATTTTTATTTATAGATGAATATCAAAATATATTCAAGTATTTGAAATAATATATTTCTCGCATTCAAATATGATAGTTCCTTTTCCTGCAATAACTCATTATAAATCTTAAAGAAATTTTACTAGTATTTCTTATTTAAATATGCTAAGTTAATTTATGGAGAAATTTGTAAAATAGACTGTATGATTAATTTTAAAAGTGTATTTTTGGATTTATATATTTTTTAATACAAATAACTGCAATTTTCATAAAATGTATGTAGATAACTGTCCCCCCTCCCCTGTAAGAATCTGTTTAATGTCTTTTTTTTTATTTATGAAAAAGGGAAATTTGTCCATTTCCAATTACGTTATATAATATAATTAATAATATGGAATCAGATGGAATAATATTAGCAATTAATTTCCAATAATTAAACCTTTTTCTTCTCTATATTAGTCCAAATAAAATTTGAAAGTGTATTGAATAAAATGTTTGAAAGGATTTTTTAATGCAAAATAAAAAAGTACAACAACACCTTCCAAATATTCTAGTGACAATACCTTGAATGGTCAAAAGATATATAATTATGTTTATTACCACTGATTTTTAATTAACTTTATTTTTGATTTATTTATTTAACATCCTTTTTTATTATTTTAATTTTTTTATTTGATTCCTTAATATTTTGTAATTGTTCATTTTGTATTAAATATAAGTGACAATTTTATTTTGCATTTACTTTCAGATATTATGGTGTCGTGACATTAATTCCAATATTTATGTATTCTAATGTATATATTCCAACTCCAAAACTTAATGAACTGGCTGATAATGCCAGTTTGCAAGAAGAATGCACTCAATATGTTGCTCGTCAAGGTAATCATATTTACAAAAATGTTTTACTTTTTAAAAAAAAAATTTGTACCACAGTACATATTTTATTTAAAATTTTCAGGTTGCCATAAACCATTTTTTAGATCCATATTTATGTTGTATTGTCAACTAACTCCTCAAACCAATGTTAAAACACTTTGTTTGCGTAATAATCCTCGAGCTTCAGGTATTGATGAACGGTATGTTTCTCTCATTGTTTGGTAACCTTTACAATGAATCTATTCTTCTCATAACAGTGTATTTTTAATTTTGGCCTTATTGTCCTGTTTTAGTCATATGCTGTACTAGAAACAAATTTACTTTTTTCCCCATATTTATTTATTTAATAAAAATTAAGTTGTATTAAGCAACAAATATTCTATATTAGCTAGCAACATTATATTTTTATATTGCAATGAAATACAGTGTTTTAATTTTAAATTGTACTTTAGGAAGTTAATTCAGTTTGGGCTTATGAAAGGAATAATTAGACAGTTACAAAAGTATCCTATTCAGATTTCTTCAGATTCTAATGTAAAGCATAGAACTTTGGTGAAATACTTTACTGGTAAATACAGTTTTGAAGAAATATGTTGTAAAACAGGTATGTTACTATTTAATCCTTTTAATTTTATCAGATATTAAAATTTACTGTCTTGAATAAATTTTTATGTACATTTAAAAATTATTCTGTTTTAAGTTACTTGGTTAAAATGTAAACTATATGAGAATGAATTCGATTCTGCTAATTTGTAAAATAGATGTTAAACTAATAGATTGATATGCATTGATTGTAATAGAAATGAAAAGGTGTAGGATAATTATTTCATTTTACAATGTTTTTTATGTAAAATTTTAGTTCAAAATGTTTTCAAAGTTTTCATTTATTAATTATCAACTATGTTGTATTATTTTATTTTATATTTGAATTAAAAATATTTGTTATTTAATATACTGAAGATTTTTTTTAATTAGTATAAACATTTCTTTAAACAGATAAGACAATGTAATTTTATATCAAAATTGTAATTTCTTAGTATCTTATAACAAATACGATTTTCGGTATACTTATTGATGTAAAATTGTTTGTTTCATGACATTTTACGTTTGAAACCCTTATTAAAATTAAATGTAAAAGTACTTTTTGTGTTTGTTCATTAAATATGGCTTGAAATTATTTATTATTTTCTTTTCATTTGCCATATTATTTGTTTTTATTTTAAGATCTTCATTTATAATTTTATTTGCTTTAACTGTTCTTATAACTCTTCAATATTTATTTTGAAATTAATTTAATGTAATGTTTAGCTTTTCACATTTTCCAAATGATAAAACTGTTCCAACTACTGTATTATGAAGCCTTCATGATACAAATTGAAATTCCCTTTTTTTTGTAACACTCTTCATCTTTAAATTCATAATGAAATTATGTGCATCACTCAAGTGTAATTTATTTTTATATTTCAGCAAATTATATCTCTTGATTACAAGTATGGAATAATGTACAATAAAGTATTATAAGTCTGAGTATAATTTAAGTAGTATATTGCATTTGCTCAATTATTGGTTTTCAGAAGAAAAAAAAAAATTCAGCATTCTTATGCAGCAGTAATATCAGTAAATATTTTTATGAAATCTAAGCATTAATAGGATGCAGAATTAGGTGACTTTGAATTTATTCTACCTCTGACCTACAGTAGAGATATAAATTCTATTACCTTCATAAGTTGATCTTTCAGTAACTTTACATGTACTGCATTATATGCATAGGAAATCTTGCCTTTCTTGTAGACCACCTCTTTAAATATACTAAAATAATAAAAATATTGCGAGTTCAATATAAAACAATCATATAATCTTTTTTTTAAAAAATAATTTTTTAAATAATTTAAAGCAACTTTCAGTATTTTCTATGTAGAAGGCTGGAAAAAAATTAGCTTTCATTTAAAGTTCCTTAATAGTAAATCTGATATTCCAACACTGACTTAGTTAATTGTCTTGAACTTATTAGTATCAACCTTTAAAATGTTTATCTTTTAAAGTTTATAGCAAACTTATAGCAACTAGTTTTTAAGAAATAGTTTCTTTTTTTAAAAATTAACTGCTAACTGTATTGAAACTATAAAAGTTTTTATCTGGTACCTAACTAATGGAAAAGGGCCAATATACCTACTATTGGAAGTGATAAAAGTTTAGCCTGTAAATAAAATATTTGCTCATTGATTTCATTATTGTATGTTGTATAATGTTTAAGAGTATAAGTAAAAGTGTTCCTGGCTTGGCATAACCTACACCAAAGAAAACTAAAGATTTATGTTTAGCCCCCCACCCTTGGAAATGGAAATGTTTGTTCGAGACAAATAGCCTAATGTCGTAACCCTCTTTTTCATGTTTTAGGCATGACTTTTATACTTGCCAACTCTAAAATGTTTACTTCTTTTTTACTAATTAAGACTCATCATCGGATTAGGGATTTCAGGGCATGTTCAGATTTTGAAAATTTATTTGTTGAAACTAAAAGAAAAATAATTAAATTTTGTTGCTGATAAAAGTAAGTTAATTGAAGGAAAGCTAGATTTGTTTTTGATAAAATCTAGAATCTTATTGGACCTGGAATATTTGTGGTAATAGATATATTTGAATTTGCAAAAATGATAATGATTAAGTTCTTAAAATAATTCTTGCATCCACTCGCAAAAGTTAAACTTTTTACGTATTCCTTCATTTAACTTTCCAGAGTTTTAGTATGCAATTTTAAGGCAAGTTATTATGTTTTACTATAAATGCTAAGTACTTTTTGTTTGAGAACTTTCGTTTAAAAAATTATTATATGTAATTTTTTTTTTATTTTGATCGTGAATTTTGTTAAATATACTTTCAAAAGCTCTAGATGGAATTTTAAGAAATCTTGGACAACAACACAATCAAATCATTAAGCTAGTATAGTTATTAAAATTCATATTTATTCTAAAATTTTATCATGCTTTTTATTCTTGTGCAGGACTAGAGAACATTTTTAAAATTTATTTTGATGTGGTTTAATTAACAGGTGGATTAATTTTATGGGAATATGTAGTTGTTATAACGATATACGGTTCGATTTGCTTAAAAGTTACGTAATGCAATGACAGGTCTTGCATCTGTTTTTATTACTAGTGGAAGTGAATGAATTTAAATTTGTGAAAATGATCATTATAAAGTTTTCAAAACATTTACTGGATTCACAATAGTAAATTTTTGTTCCATTCTTTCACATTTTATAAAGTTTTATACTATTCTTTCATTTCATAAAATTTTATACTATTCTTTCATACTCTGTGGAATTTATGCAGTTGGGGCAGTTTCAAAAATAGCCAAATTGGCAACTTTTAAAACTGCTCCAATATTGTATGTTAAACATCTGTTTTACTTGTAACTTTTCTTCATTTCGGTTGCCTACGATTTTTTTCCTTAATGTCTTGCAAGAAACTAGAGTGCTTGTATATATGGTTTCAGTAGTCCTTATTCCAGACATTGAACACCAGGGCATGCTCATCAGTTATTTCTTATCCTTTGGGTGTTCAACTTACAGAGGCTGTACTGTATTATGATGATATGAATTGGAATAAACATTATATGTTATAGTTTTGATTATTGAGATTAGCTCCAAAAATTCTGAAAAGGTATTTTTCTGTGAAAAGTACTAAGATATTCCTTCATTAGTAAAATGTAGTATATTTATATTTGAAGTAGTTTATATAGCTTCTTTTTGTTTTGTGATGAAATTACAATAATTCAGAAAGATTTTTTTTTATTAATATTTTTGAAATTATGAATTATTTCCCGATTAAATATAATAGAATGAAATTTGTCAATGGTAAACAATTCGATGAAATTTGAAAGAAGTTTTCTAGCATATTTATCAAATATGTCTAAATTCTGTAAGAATCGGTAAATTTTTCCATTTGTTAATCATGAAACCATTTTTGCAAAATTGTTATTTTTTAAATAAAGGCTTAACTTAAGTTTAGTAAGTGGAAAAGTTTGTTAAATTGTGGCAAAGATGTAAGCATACAATTTTCTATCATAATATCAGCATTCATTTTAATTAAAAAAATTTTGAAATTCATAACCTGATTTTTAGATTTAAAAAAAAAATAGACGAAAACTATATATTTGTAATAATTTTTTATATTTATAAAATTATTGATATTTAATAATCTTTAAAGTACTTTTTTTGTTATATTTTTGTAAAAATGCTGATGTGATGTATGACATTGCAATGTTTAAATGACATTTTCTAGGCAAGTACAATTCTCATGCTTTTCACAAAAATTATACTCCCATGTTTATTTAAATGACTTGAAATTATTGAAAAAAATATTCATATTGTATTCAGAATGTGATTAAAGAGTAAAACCAAATAATCACATCTTCTCCCTTTATTTTCATATGTTTTTTTTTTTATCCTTGTAATATTTTAAAGAATTCTTAAAACATAATTTTTTAAATATTCTTTACTCCAATAACTTTATAATATTCTAAATTAATTTTAAATTTTCCATTAATATAATTCATGTGAAAACTTTCCAAGTCATTCTTTAATAATATCTTGGGCTTCATTGATATGTTTTAAGGTAGCTTTATTTATTATATGTATTTTTTTATAGGATTAAGTTATCAAGAATTAGATGAGAGAGTTGAAAAAGACCAACATGTTGTTGTGTGCTGGAAATAATTTCTGTCAAGTATTTCAAGAAACAATCTATAATAAATGTTTAATTTGATGTGATAAAAAAAATTATTACAAAATACCATTTTTCATTCCTTTATACGTTACATGTTCATGTTAAATGAACTATTGATGGTAAAGAAGAAATTTTCATAAAAATATCAAAAGTATTAAGAAGGAAATGTAAATGCTTATATTGCTAAGTTCTGGATATTGACATTCATTTGTATAAATATATTTAAAGGAGACAGAATCTTGTTTTTAATAGTGTCTTTGTCTTTAATATTATCTTATTCCTTTTGAGTTATTCTCTTTAAAATGTGTAAAAACATCCGAGAAATATTGTATGTTTTTATTGATCACTTAACAGAATTGTATTGAAGCATTTAAGCAACTTTTTATTTTATTATTTTGTTGAAATAGAGCATCTATTGAAAGAAACTGAAATTAATCAATTTCTGTTTTGGAAGAAATAAAGTATAATATATGTAAAAATATAGCTCAATGAGTTTAATATATAAATAAATGTATTGAGGTAAAATTATTTTGCATCTCCTACAAATATTGTAATTTTATTTGTCACATGAAATTTGTTTAGTTTTTACTTTTTAGGATATATTTTGTTGTCCTGCATATAAAGTCTGTGATTTTTTTACAAATATGTAAATATTTATAAATAAATTATATTTTTATTGTTTTCTTTATATGTGTGTGTATTTTACCGTTTGTAAAAAATAATCAAACTGCAATGTTTGTATTGAGATTCATGGAAGGGGAGGGAAGGCCTTTAAAAACTCATTTACAAGTTTTAAAGATACATAATTTTTATAATACATATATAGAGAGACATATAATTTTATGCTTGAAAGTTGTATATGTCTTCCTTAAAATTTATATTTTAGTTCCATTAAATTTTCCTATTAATCATTTGGTATATTTATTTGATTTTTTAGAAAAAGTTTTTCACCTTTTACATATAGTGGAAAGTCAATAACTTGATTTCAAAAGAAATGATAAAAATTCTAGTTAACGAATGGTCAGCTTATCAATTCCATTTTTCGATACAATTTAGATTTACAAAGGCACAATTTCTAATTATATTTTTCAAATTGTAGAGACATTGTGAAATAAAAAGTTCGACTTATATAAATTTATTGTGTTTTTGTAAGTAAATTTTAACATATAATTGTACAGCTACAAAAAGGTAGGAATAAACTATTCTCTTCTTTTGAGTTAAATTATTTTTTCCTGTATTAAACGATGAAGTCAATACTTGATCCTCTATATCACTGCATCTTTCAGCATAGGTTATTAGTTTGTTCATTAGCTGTTCTGGCCCATTAATTCGATATTAATTGCCACAATTTTAAGGATCATCATCATTATCTACATTTTAATTAACTATGTCTAATACTGAAACACTGCCAGATTTCAACATCAAGGAGTGTTTCAGTAGTAGCTGGTCCATCACCATATCACATTATCTCAAATTGAGCATATATATACACATTGAAAACGTTTAACATTAATTAATACTATGGTTCCACAAATTATACAATTAATAAGCACTTGACACGAAAAGATTTCGATTCTTGGACCTAGAGTTTCGGCTAATTATTATTTTGTATGTGTTAGACCAAACAAATAATGATTCTACCATATTTAGGTAACCCCTTGTACCTTGGTTTGTGAAGCACTGTCAATTTCAAAAAATTTTAAACTATTGGTCAGTTTTCAAATTCAGAGAAATTGTGTTTTTTATATATATATTTTTTTTTAACATTCACAATGACATTCAGCACAAAGTTCAATTCATTCACATTGTACTGATTGTGTCTAATCACATTGAATTCAAACTATGGGAAGGTACCCCAATATATTTTTTTTTTAATTCACAAAATTGAATGCATACAAATCAGGCAAAAGCTAATTTTCCTATCAAAGACACATTGGAATTGAACCAGTCGATTGGCAGAGCCAATATAGTAACTACTTTAGATTTTTGTAAAGAATATTGAGAAATAGTCATATGAGAAGAAAAGCGAAGATTTTACTTCTTTCCTAACCCACCGCCAAATATATAGATTTGAAAGATATCAGTTTTGGATTGAAAAATGCATTTACAACTTTTCAACAGGTAATGAATAAAGCGCATGCTCCATAAATAGATATCGCCATATTTTCAAGAAATTTCACTGAATATTTGCAGCATTTGGACATCATTTTATCGAGGTTGGAAGAATTGAAATTCACTGGGAATCTTAAGGCCCCCGTCGACACGCCACCACGAATTTCCCCACCTAATGTTAATCCTATGGAGTTACGTACTTAAAGTCTCACATCTAGAATATTTATTTAAACTGCATGGAATAAAGTGCATTTTAAAGAGCATTAAAAAATGAAAGCTTCTATGGAGTTACTTTTTTTTTCTGATTTTTGCAAGTATTTTTA
>BMAW01128765.1:192711-247922 GCA_019974015.1 Nephila pilipes | reverse complement strand
CGGAGTGCGGAGCGCCCACAGCCCAAATCTGCGTATTTATTGTCCTTGATAAAATGGAAATTTAAATTGGAGGAATTTTGGATGAGAGGTAAAATTTTGGAGTAGAGATGAAAAGTTCTTTAGAAATGAGCTTGATTGATAGTTCAGCATAGCTGGCGCATCTGTTTAGCAGTTAAGTATGTACTTGAAAATTTGAAGTTCCATGAGGGAAAAAGTTGATCTTATGATGTGTGAGGAGAAATGACTGCGATTGGCTGCATTATTCTTCAGGATATCCATAAGCGCTTCATAAGTGAATTTTTGTTTGCTTGTTCTTTTGCATTTTGAATTTTATGGAGATTTGTAAGCAGTCCTGAATGATTGAGAAGATTTCTCGGGAGCTTTGTTGTTCGATGGTCAAAATGTTGTTGAAAGGATTTTTCTGGTGGCTTTTGCATTATGTTGTGGATTTTCTTTGAATTTTGATGAATCTGGTTTCGTCCGTTTGGGGCGCCGTCTGTTGTTGATTTAAAGCATTTGCAAAAGTGTAGGCTCACCACCAGTATTTGTTTTGGGTGTGTTGCTTTTAGTAATTGATCATTTTGGAGGTTTGGGATAGAGTTTGTCATCCTCCGTATGAGGCGGAGTGTCCAATTTCGTTGCAGTTAATACATTTTACTTTTAATTTTCCTTCGATGTTACAGTCTCTTGCGTGGGCGCCTGAGCATTTTAAGCATCTGGGGACTATGATGGCAATTATCTGAACTGTGATGAAAAAGATTGACTGAAGCATTGAGTGACCTTTGTTACTTCATTCGTCAACTGTAATAGACGTATATAGCATATGCGGTTAACTTCATGATTTTCACTGGTTTCGTTTCTAGGTAGTGTTTTAAGAATATTGGAAGGGGAATTTTTGTACGCTTGTAAGTGATTTATCCTGATTGGGTCGAACTAGTTCAATTAGTTCTTCCTGAATATCATGGATTTTCAGATCTCGTGGTAACAAACCTTTAATAATTTCAATGGACGCAAATTTTTGGTTGATGACGTAATATTCATAAGTCTAGTGGATAAATGGTGTGAAAGTTTTCTATATCATCTAGCGTATCGGTATATTAATGTACCTGCCGGAAAGACGAAGTTCTTAGTTTAGAGTAATTATGACCTAATTTCCTTGAGGTGTTGTCTATAATTTTGCTGACTTTAGCTATAATTGGGGAGGAATAATTTTCTTTACAATTTTGGGAGTTGAATCTGAATCTTGATCTTCATTTGTTATCTGAGGGTGTAACATCGTCTCCAGTAGTTGTTGAATTGATGTTACTGAGTAGGTAAATTAAATTAGACGAGGAGGTCAGTGATGGGTTTTAACGTTTTATTTTAGGGGGTGATGTCAAACCTTGATTATCTTTACGTTTCTGGGGAGGATATTTGGGGCTGGAATGGATGGTAGGAAAGCGCGCAGGCGCTAAGTAGCATGAATGAGCTTTCTCAGCGCTAATGAACATTATCTCGTATCCTTGGAACGACTTTTCATACGATGTTTTGCTCGTTTTGTAAATAGATGTTATTGATCTGTTAGCACAGAATTTAAGTTGGACCAGGTAAGATGATTGGCTTTTTCTGGTGGGTAGGAGGCAATGTCTTTTCAATTCTTTGTCGTTTTGGCATGGGGTTTTTCGTCTTCAGATTCGAGAGAAGTTATGAAGGTGACATCTTCATTGGTTCCGAGTTTATTATTGATGGATCAGTGGATCAGTCCATGGTCGAAAAACAGTTGCAAATGAGAAAGTAGCCAGAAGAAAATATGCGGAGCAATAATGTAACTGAACGAAGCAATGATGTTGGCGCCCATGGAATTTCAACGTCAACGTCAACCCCATGTGAAGTTTTTAGGACACGTAACAGGTTCGGGCAGATATCACCCTGATCCAGAAAAGGTGCTTGTGATTAGAAACTTAGTATACCCAGCGAATAAGAAGGAATTACGTAGTGTTCTCAGTTTATGCAATTATTATCGCTAGTACATTCGCAAATATTAAGAGCTTGTGTATCCCTTCACCGGGTTAACGAAAAAAAGTGTCTCCGACGAAATTCCATGGACTGACAAACACGAAGAAGTGTTCAAAAAATTGAAAAAGGTGCTTGCCGATGCTCCTTCATTATGCACTCCTGTGATGAATCGGCCGTACATCATTCATTCTACTCCTTCGTCAGTAGACGTTGCTGCGTGTATATCACAAAAGTTGGATGAAAAGATTTACCTAATATCTTATGCAAGTCAGAAATTGACCAAAGCCCAGTAAGCTTGGTCAACCATTGAGCAGGAGGCATTCGCGATTGTATGGAGCTTGAAAAGGTTCGAATCGTGGGTGTTCTTCGCCAAATTTGAATTCTACACGGATCATAATCTGCTCTATTTCTTAACTAAAAGTACTCCGCAATCGTATAGACTACAAAGATAGGGATTCTCTTTGAAAATATTTAATATAACTGAAATACTGTGCGGGTCGAAAAATCCTTATGCAGACGCATTATCACGCTTAGTGCAAAGATTGTCAATTATTACAGAATTTCTTTATATATGTGTGTGTGTGCTGTCTCGTGTACCAACCATTCTTTTGCCTATAGAATATCTTATTAATTTGAATCATTTTGAAATCATGAAGTGTAATCTCACAAATTATATGAATTCTACAGTTTGCCATTATGATTAAATAACATAATTTCATAACTTTAAAAAATATCAGCTATTGCAATTAATGAAAGGAGACCGCGGTAACCTAGTGGTCATGGCTTCGGATTAGTGGCCGGCGGATTTCGTTCAGTCGCGGGTTCGATCCTTGGCCGCCAAAGACCCGCCGTATAGCCGGGCTGATGCACGTTAAATCTGTCGGGGCCCAAAGTCCTCCCGTTAGTGTGGTGTGGATGTTAGGAGAGGGCCAGCTCAGGTGTCGTCCTCGTCACTTCACCGTGGTTCAAAATTACGAGGTCCATCACCCAATAGCCCTGGTGTTGCTTCTAGTGCGACGTTAATAAAAACTAAGCAAGTAATGAAATTCTAATTTCTACAAAAAATGGAACATAAGTGTAAATATCCTTCTAAGAATGAATTATTTAACTCCTCCCCTTTAGAGCAAAAAAAAATCTCTTAATATTTTAATTCTCCTCTAACGACACTTAAAATATTCTTCTATGAGTGCTGTAAAAATTTTTTTTGAAGAAAAACGAGTTTGAAACTAATGTGAAGAACGTATATTTAAAAAGTTATTATAAAAAGATATATAATTGTATTTAGAAAACTTTTTACGCAGAGGATGAAGAAAACAAATAATATCAATATTTATTAATAACCATGAATGTTGCTGTCTCATTTTGGCAATCTTAGCGCACTTCGAAAAACCTCCAACACCTTTTATTAGTGTTACCTAGCTTTTAGATAATAACATGAGATGATTGTTAAATTTTGTTTGGATAGTTCCTTAATTATTTCTTTGGAATAACGTTCAGTTGGAAAACCGCGGATTACTGCTATCAAAATTTTCTGCACAAGAAGTTCAAATGTAAAGGATTATATGTTATTTATATGTCTATTGAAAGTTCTAAAGGCTTCTATGGAGAGCAAAAAGGTCGGGTTCGATTATTTTGCATTTTTTTTTTTTTTTTCGTTGGTTAAATTTTTATCCCTTTCGATATGAACTTATTTGCGTTTGTGATAGTTTTCAGGGGAATTTTTGATTGCTGGGGCTGAGGAATGATTAATTTCTCAGACTAAAAAGATTTGGCCTCCGACTCTGTATCAGTGGGAACGTTTTCGATCTCTAATACATCAAATTTACTTACTATGGTTAAGTTATCATTCGTTACTCTTTTTTTTTAGTTTCATTTACAATAATTTTTTTTGGTTTAGTTGTTTTTTATTTTGTTTTTGATTACGGAAAACTCGGAATTATATTCCTCATTATCTGAGATCACAAAGCTCTAATTATGATTACTTGGTGTCATTATCTGCATTTCAAAGCTGCTGGTAACGGCTAAGAATTTACTTTAATTCGTTTTTAAACTCCATTTGCCAAGTTATCGTTATATTTATTATCGGATATAATTACAATTTGGCACATATTTTCAAAATTTCCTTTACACTAATATTTTCAAGTTTTCTTTTGGTTCCAGTTCTAACTGCCTTTCGGGATTTATTTTGATAGAACCTAATATAATTAATTAACGCTCTAAAACTATTACCAATACCGTATAATAGGAATTAAGTGTCTCATATTCAAATTTCGCAAAGAACACTGTAGAGGAATTTTTCAGCTGTATAAAGTTTTGAAGGGGCAATTTCACGCAAAAGAATACGATAATCAAGTTTTAGAATTGTAGAGTCTGTGAGACTGAAGTCTTACCTCTACTGTGCAGTAAGACGTTACTAATTTCTTCTAAATCAGGATAAAATTTTCTAATGACTAATAATCCGAGATTAAAAGACATGATTGAGCTTACACGTGTGAAATTTCGTCGGTAGATGTGCTATGTCGTAAGCTACAGAGCGGATGAGGTAAGAGATTATTTTTAATCCTTTGACGTTTAGGAGAATCAACAGTTTTCGCTCTCCTATTACGTGCAGTGTTACAATGAAATGGTTGCTGAAAGTGGCGAACTCCCTCCCCCCACTGTTGCTTTTGAAAATGTCACTCTTTTCTGATGATGATATAGACAGCTAGCTCGCTTTTAAAAGATAGTCTTTAAAGAATTATTTGCGGTAAATGTAATATTTACAACAGTTGTATCTACACTTTTTAAGTAATTCAGTAAATAATAGATATTAGTTTGTAAAATATTAAAATATCTAAATAAATACAAACAATATAGAAGTTTATAAAATATTTAAGTGTTACATTTAACTAAAATTCTTTTTGTGTGTAATGCACTTTAAAACATGGAATTATTCTTCATATATATATATATATATATATATATATATATATATAATCATAAAACTTATTCATCTTAATAATGACCTAGTTTTCACTTTTGAGCCATTTCAGAAGTAAAATCCCGCAAAATTACACAAGAAAAATAAATAGATCAAAAGCAACTAGATCGGTAACATTTTCTCTCATTATGCAAAAAATTTCGCAGTACCCGTTCTGCTATCTGTATGATATCAAACTAACTAATTTTTGCCAGTAGATATCGTTTGGGGGGGGGAGCATAGACATTTTAATTAAAAACAGTATTCGTCACCATATGGCCATCAAAAATACCACTATCTCAGAAAATACCACTATGCACATCAATACAAAAGATAATCAATTTTTCACCCTCTCCACAGTATACAAAACAATATCATCAACAATAATTATCTCCATAATATTCTCATAGATAACCCGTCTGACATTTTAATCGGTGATTTCAATGCTAAACATCTCAGTTGGAATAAAGGAAGAGCAAACAGATCTGGCAAATTAATACACACTCTTTGTAATAACTACAGTTATCAAATAGCTGCCACTGACTCTCCTACTCACTTTCCTTTAATAACCATACTAACTCTGTTATAGATTTTACAATACTCGTATATATCCCCTTTTATAATATAGATAGTATTTACGAACTCCTCAGAGATCATAACCCCTTCCTACTAGGCATCTAATAAAATTCTTTTCCTTCCCTTTCGAATAATTACTACAACAAACTGGTTCCATTATTAAAATATTATCTATCATAATATAAAAGGCAACTCTCCATCAACGACGTTAAGGAACTAGACAACACCTAATTTTTCTTTACTTCTTCTAACTAAAAAACTATTAATGCAGCCAGTTTCCCTAAGACCATCAAAACTTTACATCTCAGACTTTCGCCTCATATCCGAGACTTAATTAGGGAAAATATAGGCAAAGAAAACAAAGGAAAAATACCAGATATCCCCCACTTCAAACCCATCATTAATAGTCTCAAAAATCAAATCAAAATTGAAATTCGCGTGTTTAAAAACAAAATAGGGGAAACTTCCTCAGACAACTACACACTGAAGATAATTTACTTTTTAACATGAATCGCAAAGTTACAAAAACTATTTTAACATCCCTCTACAAATTGGCAATAATTGTCTTGTTTTTTCCGCCAAAGAAAAGACTGACCTGCTTGCCCATAGCCTTAAATCCTCTTTCCAGGAGAATATATTTTCATATAATGATGAATATATTGAATCCACTGAAGAAATACTCCAAAACTATCTAGATACTCATGAGAATATTAATTTCAATCCCCAATCACTTCTCCTCTAGAAATAGCTAATATCGTAGAAAAATATATCGAAAACCCCAATTAGTAGATGGTATTCACAGCCAAGCATTTAAATTCTTAACCCCCCCCCCCCAACGCTCTCGCCCATTTAACTAAAATCTTCAATAAATGCCTCACATTTGCACACTTTCTATGAAAATGGAAACACGCTACTATCATTCTTTTCCCCAGACCCCTGTCATGCCCTCTAATTACTATCCTATCAGTCTTCTTAACTCCATCTCAAAAATTTCCGAACGAGTCCTCCTACATAGATTACTTAAATACGCCATAACTTAAAAGTAATATCCTACCCGATTCTCAATTTGGCGTCAGATCCCATTACAGCACCATTCATCAGCTTCTTCAGGTTGTTAATGTCATATCTGTAGGTTTCAGCTGCAAGCAAATCTCTGGGAATATTTTCCTCGATATACAAAATACCTTCGACCGCCTCTGGCACGATGAGTTAATTTAGAAACTCATTAATCTTAATTTTCTCCCTACTTAATTATCGTAGTTAATAAATATCACAAAAACAGAACCTTTCAAGTTACACTTGATAACGAACTATCTGTAATTTGCAATATTCACATTGGAAAACCTCAAGGGTTCGTCATTTCTTCCCTAATTTATTCTTTGTACACATATTATTTCCCTCAGAGTCCCTACAATAGCCTTTGTCTCATCGCGGATGATGCAGCAATCCTCACACAAGATAAAGCATCCACTAAAGTCATCAAAAAATTACAATCACATTTTTTTAAAAAAAATCAAAAATGGATGACCCTTTGGTGGATTGCTGCAAACACTAACAAAACTAAAGCTATTATTTTTAGAAAAGGATATGTCCCACCCCTGACACCCAATTAAATTTCTTTAACTCCAATATTTCATTGGACGCTGAGGTCAAACATCTCGGGGATATCCTGGATTCCAAATTAACTTTTAGAAAACACATACTATTCATCATTGATAAAAGCTGGACAGAAATGCCTAACTGCATCCCACTATTCGGTAAGCACTATGCATTCATCCTCCCAATAAAATTCTGCTCTACAAACAAATAATCAGACCAATTCTATTCACGCTTCTCCTGTGTGGGACAAGCGGCTCCCACACACAATAAAAAAATCCAAACGCTGCAAAAAAAATTACTGAAAATAATTACCAACTCTCCTTGGTATGCTAGAAATTCTGTCATACACAAGGATCTTAAAATTCCCAGAAATTAATAGCCACATCAACCATCTATCCAGACGCTTCTTTTTCAAACTTTTTAATCTCATTCTAATCCACTAATTAGATCCCAGCTTTTATTTGCACATATTAACGGAACCCATCCATTTCCATAACAAACTTGCAATAATTACTTTCACTTCATTCTCCCTTAACCATAAGCATTCCAACTGGAAACACTTTGGATTTATCCTACCCCATCTGCAATCAAACCCCCATCACTCACTGCTCCCCCTCCCTCCCCACTCAACCACTTTATTCTCAAAAGCAGTTCCTCCCATCCCCCATAAATAAAGCCGAGTTTATGTTAAAGCGTATGTAATTAAATAGTCTATATAAAAACTTCGCTATCCATCTTTCTCCTTCCTTTCCTATTTCTTTAATCTCCTTGTTTTAGTAATAAAAATGCTTCAAAATTATCAAAATTAATTTAACTACAAAATTAAATTGAAAAAAAAAATGCCTTTAATGATATATGTATGATATACTTACAATTATTTAAAAAAATGTGTAAATTAAAATAAAGGATACATACTAACCTCAAGTACTCGAGATCTACCCGGCATAAACGTGTGAATGTAGAATCGCTTACGGATGCGAATATAAGGTAAAAAAAAACCTCATAAAAAAAATCTCATCCTGTATATATCTCATACATCATCCTCTCTCTTCACTCTTTTTGGGGCCCCCCCCCCAATTCATGTTAAATCATATGTGTTTAATGTACTTGGTTAACTTTTTTTAATAAATTTCACGCATATATATAAAAAATCAGATTGAGCAAAGTATCGTTATGACTTGAGCTTGCTAATCATTTGATAGTTGTTATTATTGACGTAACGTTTGTAAATCAAGCAATGTAGGATAATATATGTGGACAAACTCAGATCGTCAGCACGCATTGGGGAAAAGTTTCGCTTTGAAAGTAGGGCTTGGTTCAGGGACGTCTTAAGACTTCTTGAGGGCCCTTATGAAAAAATAGGCTCCACCTGCAAACCTTTAAACTAATTTGGTGTATAGAGATGTACAGTTCAATAAAAGCAATCTGTAAAATAAGTGATTACACCCCTTAGAAAATTACTTGTGAAGAGGCGCTCCGATCGTCCCTTCAAAAATGTTTTATTTGTTTCGATGTAGGGGAAATTTTGTGTGTGTGTGTGTAAGCGTTAGAGTAGTAGTAGAAGGGACACCAAAGTGTCGTTCCCTAAATAAAATAGCACTGCATTAATAATTTCTTTTCGTCTTTTTTTGTGAACTGTTTGTAGAGCTTTTTACGTTGTGGTTTATTATAAATTGTTCAACTTCGGATAGGTCATTGAACGTTTACGGCGTTGTGGTCGGTTGAAGAAAACTCCGTTGGAAGTTACTGAATTAGGGTTAAGTACACTCTTTTGAATCTACTTATCAATTTATTTTGAAAACATATTGTCAGTAATTTATTGTGTAGAACGATATGGCTGTGAACATGAAAGATTTTCTGGCTAAGAAAAGAGCACAAAAAGCTGTGCTAACAAAATTAAAACAAAAATTGTCGGAACAAAATTTAAGTTTAGGTGAATTAGAATTATTAAGAACAAAATTTAAAAATTTGCAAGATGAATTTAATTCTATTTTCGATTCTATCATCAATCTAACTGATGAAATTAATGTTGAAAAAATTATGGATGAACAATTTGAAATAAATGCCATTATTATTGACTTAGAATTTGATGTTTGTATTAAGTTGTCAAAATTTAATCAGAATAAGGTTGAAAGTTCTGTAAATTGTGTTTCTGAACATTCTGTCGCGCGTTTACCTAAAATTTCTTTACCCGCCTTCGCGGGAGAAATGTATACTTGGCTCTCATTTAAAGATATTTTTAAAGCGAGTATTGACCAAAATTCAAACTTTTCAGATGCTGTAAAATTGTAGTACCTTAAGTCAGCATTAAGAGAAGATGCGCTTAGAATAATCCAAACAATTTCGATAACAGATTCTAATTATAGATTAGCATATTCTCTATTGGAGGAGAAATATTCTAATACACGAGAACAAATTTATGCCCACCTCAAAAGATTTATGAACATTCCTGTTGTTCAAAATAAGACAGCGTCTGCAATTCTAAATTTAACTGATGTGACAAGTGAAGTCGTTAGATCCTTAGAATGTCTAGATCAAAATTTAGAAGGATTTTCATCGACTGTTTTAGCTTTTATTTTAACTCAGAAACTTAATCAAAACTCTAAGTTATGGCAGGAAAGAAATTTAAAGAAGGATACATTACCTACTATATCAGAACTATTATAATTTCTTAAAGATTATGCTAGAACTTTAAATGCAACTAATTTTTTTTAATTTAATTAATTTTTATTAAGAATAACGAAGGAAATATATATTCAACGAGAACATTACTTGATAACGGAAGCAAGAGTCACCACCTTTGCTCATCTAAATTGGCTGAAAGGCTTCAGTTGCAGAAAGAAAATGTCAACTTAAACGTTAGTTGTTTGTCGAGACTTTCAACTACTGTGAAATCAAAAGTGAGTGCGGTTATTTTTAATGAAAAAACTTTTAATTGTAAATTAGAATTTTACGTAGTTCTTAAAATTACAAATTTGATGCCTTCGCTACAAATTAATTTATCTAATGTGGCGATACATGAAAATATTAAATTAGCAGTTCCAGAATTTTATGAACCGGGGAAAATCGACTTACTCCTTGGTTATGAGATATTTTTCGATTTGATGAGATCTGGACAAATTTATGTACCTAACTCTAATTTAGTTTTGCAAAATTCCGCATTCGGTTATTTAATAGGTGGAAGTATTGAAAATTTGCGAGATAAGAAAAAGCCAGTACATTGTGGATTTATTAATGAAAATGTCGAGACACAACTGAAAAAATTCTTCGATTTAGAATCAATTGGAATTAGAGATAATCCTCATTGTTACGATGAGGACAAAGCGCTTGAGATTTTCAATGAGACTGTTAATTTTAAAAATAATCGCTACACCGTTAACATACCTTGGAAAAAAAACTGCAATCAGTTAGGTGATAATTACTATGTAGCAGAGAAAACATTGAAAGGTTTAGAAAGGAGAATGAAATTTGATAATTCCTTATATTTAAAATACAGAGATATTTTAAATGAATATTTACAGCAAGATATTATAGAATAATTCGATATAAAAACCAACATTTTTAAAAACAACGTTTTTATATGGTGGCAAAGTTTATTAGAGAAAATTATTGAAATATTAGTTAAAACTGTTAGTTATTTTTAACTTTAAAATTTACTTAAAAAGAGACATTTGTGAGAGTATTAAAAAATTCATAATACTTATAAAATCAAAACATGCATTTGAAAGTTTGTAAGTCATTCTATTAAAAAAAGAATGGGAACCAGAATTCAGAAAAAATTATTGTGATAAGACATGGCGCCAAATATTAGAAACTTTCTTTCTTGCGAATGATTACTGACTAAAAGTCAGCAACCCTTACTATCTCGGAGATAGTAAAGGGGAGATAGTATCTCCCCTTTACAAAGGTTTACGATACCTCATGCTGCGTGGGGAGTGCCCGGTGTTCCCAGAGGGGGAAAGAAATTTTTTCCTCAATCCTAAAAGCTCCGAGAGGAAAGAATATTTTGACTTATTAAAATTATTGAAATATTAGTTAAAACTTGTCGCAAACGTCTAAATATTGCATTGTTAGGCGAGTACGAACGATTCCCAAAATTTCAAAGCTCTAGCTTGATGGGAAGTTGGTTAAATTAACGATCGAAAATTTGATGACACACACACACACACAAACACAAACACACCAAGTGAAATTCAGAAAAACGTTGTAAAAATGTCTGATACTTCAAAACCATTGAACAAGCCAGTATGCTATCTTCCACATCTGGCTGTGTATAGAGAAGAAAATATCACCACTAAAATGCGTATTGTTTTTGATGCGAGTTCATTTGAAATTGGTCAACTGTCGCTTAACGATTGTTTATGGCCAGGCATTAATTTAAACTCTAATATATTTAAATTACTTATATATTTTAGACTTAATAGAGTAGTTTTAGCTGATATCGAAAAGGCCTTTCTTCAAATCGTCTTATCTGAGAAAGACAGAGATGCAGTTAGATTTCTTTTTGTTGAGAAAATTCACAAACCAATCATACAAAAGTTTTCTGAGTAAGTAGACAGATTTTAACGCTTACTTTTTGGAGTGAATTCGAGTCCCTTTTTATTGGCAGCAACCATAAAGTTACATATTTAAAAATTTATTTTCAGATGTTTTTGAAGTTTTTGATTCGTGTATGTATGTTGATGACCTAATTACGGGAGCAAATGATACTATAGAATTTTTAAAACTTTCACAAGGAGCTAAAAATTATTAGTAAAGATAGCATTAATTTACGTAAATGGGTAACAAATGATAGAAATTTGATTGAAGAGTTGAAGAAAGAAAGATATGATATTCCCCCAATCTTAATTGATTCAAATGAAACTGAAAATTTTGGAAATACAATGGGATTTTTAAGTTGATGGTTTGAGAGTAGAGACTGTTTGAGTGACAGTGTTTTAGAAACGAAAGAAAAATACTAGGCGATTTATTCTTTAGACAGCCTGGAAAAGGCATGATCCCCTAGGACTCATCACATCATTTACTGTAAGATTAAAATTTTGGTTGCAAAAGTTATGGTTGATGAAACTACCATGGGATGCTGAGCTTCCATCTGACTTAAAGGATGAGTGGTCTCAATGGTGCAAAGAACTTTAGAACAGAATGAAATTAAGGTTCCAAGATTTATTTTTAATTCATTTAACGGAAACATCGAAATTCATGTTTTCTCTGATGCGTGTCAAAAATCTTATGGAGCAGCTGTGTATATTAAAGTGAAGAATCAGGAACGCGTTTCTGTGAATTTGATGACTTCGAAAAGTAGAGTTGCACCAGTAAAGAAAATATTCTTGTCTCGACTGGAATTGCTGGGTGCGTTGGTTGTTGGAAGATTAGGAACTGAGACTAAAAAGGTTTTAGATCGTAAATCATAATCTAATATCTTTTTTGGGAGTGACTCTAAAGTTACATTATACTGGATCAAAGGATCCAGCCGAAGATGGAAATCATTCGTCCAAAATTGAGTTAACAAAATTCAAAAATTAACTAATCCAGACTCTTGGTATTATTGCTCCATCAAAACCAATCTTGCCGATCTCCTGACGCGTGGAGTTAGAGCTACTTCCCTGGTGACTAGCAACAAGTGGTGGACATGTGCAAACTTTTTGATGGAGTCACAGTTTTCCAGCCAGTGCTTGTTACCTGTGTTCCTTGAAATTGAGTGCCTGACACCAAATGAGAAAGAATCCTGTATGGACAAGAGCAAATCTTCCACTGATGCTGATGACTATTCTGAGAAAACCATGATGATCTATGAGAACTCTGACTTCGACGAACTCTTATCTATCTCTAACAATTATTATAAAACAATCAACGTTCTTTCTTATATTTTTAGATTTGTATATAATTACAGAGCTAAAAACTAAAAGAATAGTCCTCTAAAGGTAGAAGAAGTTAGTTTAGCTGAAGAATTCTTAATTAAATATGAGCAGAGAGTCCTATCAGATAAAAAAGACATAACATGTAATTTTAAAATTTTGAATCCCTTTGTTGATAAAAAAGGATTAATTCGTGTTGGTGGACGGCTAAGAAAGGCGTCTTTACCATTCACTCAAAAGCATCCAGCGATCCTGCCAAAAAATTGTAAGTTAAGTAAAATTTATTTTTGTACCATACATAAACGATTATTGCATATTTGGTCTCAAGGAATGCTAAATGCTGTACATCTAAAATTTTGGCCATTAGGTGGCAGAGATTTTTCAAGGAAAACAACTCATCTTTGTGTAACCTGCTTTAAATGCAAGCCCATTTTATCGACTCAGATTGTGAGAGACTTACTATATGAAAGAGTTAAACGATCACCTCCATTTAGTGTAACGGGATTAGACCTGTGCGGTTCGTTTTTTATAACTTACAAAAACCAGAGAAAGGATGTCCTTAATAAAATTTATATATGTGTGTGCATATGCTTCGTTACAAAAGCCTTCATCTTGATAATTTATCAGATTTAACTTCGAATGCTTTGATTGTCACTCTAAAGTGCTTCATGGCTAGACGTGGTAAATGTTCAAAACTATTTACAGATAATGCGACTTATTTTGTGGGAGCTAATTCCCAATTAAAAAGGTTCTATAACCTAATTAATTTTCCAGAAAAATTTTTAGCTTCATATTTTACATCTGAGAAAATAGATTGGAATTTTATACCACTCAAGTTCCCTTCATTTCAGTGGGTTGTGGGAGGCTGGAGTAAAATCTGTTAAATATCATTTGAAGAGAACTGTAGGAGATTTGTGTTTTACTCATGAAGAGTTTGAAACAGTAGTTATACAGGTTGAAGGGATACTTAACTCGAGACCCCTAACGCCAATGTCAAACGATTTTGACGATTATGATATTTTGATCCCTGGTTATTTTTTAAGAGGGAGATCGATAAATGCGATAGCAGAACCAATAATTATAGATGTAAATGAAAATCGTTTAAATCGTTGGCAAAGAACAACAAAGGTAATCCAGATTATCTGGAGGAAATGGACAAGGGATTATTTATCTACTCATCAACAAAGAACAAAATGGTAGGTTGAGAAAAATAATATATCAATAGGTGCAATGTTTTTAGTTAATGATGACTTTTTAGCGATTTGCAAATGGCTTTTATGATGAGTTGGTGAAGTATATTATGGTTCTGATAATAAAATAAGAGCTGCAAAACTTAAAACTAATTCAAGAGAATTTAAAAGACCAATTACCAAAATTTCAATACTTCCTATTGAATGAATCCTGTATTTGTCATATGAAAATAATGCATTGTATTTTATTTTGTCTTGTAGTTATGTGATATTGTTGTTTACTGATGTAGTTTAAATATCTTGTGATTTGTTAAAATTAATTATATTTGAAATTTTTAATTTTTCTTGAATATTTATATTAAAATTAATGAAATTTCAATCCTGGGGAGGGTGTTTACACCCCTAAGAAAATTACTTGTGAAGCGGCGCTGCAATCCCCCCCCCCTTCAAAAATGTTTTGCTTGTTTCGATGTAGAAGGAAGTTTTTTTGCGTGTAACCGTTAGGGTAGTAATAGAAGGGACGTCAAAGTGTCGTTGCCTTAATAAAGCTTAGTATTATTTGAAATCGTGTGTTTTATACAGTCCATTTTAATTGGTTTTGAGGGCAGCAATAGCGCTGCATTAACAATGGGGTTTTTACGTGATTATTCGTTTTCTACATATTAATTTCGCAAAATCATTAATTAGGTCTGCAAAATCAGTTGTTAATAATATTTCATTTTCAATCCTCATCAAGCTTAAATTATACAAACGTGATTGAGTCATACGATTTTTCAATTCATTTTTGACCATTTTGAGTTTTGAAAATGAACACTCACCATCCGCGTTAGTAATCATCATTGATAAGAAAATTTTCATTATTATTTCAATAACGGGAAACACTGCGAATAGTCTTTCTTATACTTGTATGTATAAAGTGTGTTGATCCCAATTCCAGTCCCCTCATCCAAAAACTGTTCTTCATATTCAGTTGCATTTGTAGAATTATATTTTTTTATTAACCTTTCTTTTTATCCATTTCTTCTCTTTGCTTTTTCTTAGCTTTTCGCCAACAATGATCATATATGACTTGAAATGTTGACATTTAAAGTTCAGTTCCTTTCCATTAATGTCTTTATTGTAAAATTTTGATATTTTTTCGCATGCTATTTTAATTTCTGTCTCATCCAAATTAGAAATATTTTTAAAAAATACAAACGTTTCAAAAAGCTCCTCATATTTTTTTTACTTCGCATTTGTATTACAAATTAGAGAGTCGATTATTTGTAAAAAGGTTTTTTTTTAAATTTCTGACTATGGCTGTTTTCAAACGTTGTGTCGGTGTCTCTATTTCCTTCAAGGAAAGTTACTTTAGCACTGCGTTGTCTTACACGCATGTGAACACTTTGATACTCCTTTATAAAGGACACTTACTTGGCTTTTGACGAATAATAGTCAAAAGGGTTTCTTTGTTTTTTATATATATCATTTACGATTTTAATAATTTTACACCTTTCGACAAATCCTTATTTTTACTTTAGAGAAATAAATTTATTTTGTCACTATAAAATGTCATTCCAAAGGGTAATTAAAAAAGTAGTTTCTAATTCACGCATCCTAATTTTTCTTAGCAGAAAGTCGAGTATCCCCTGCCTGTAATTCATTATTAATTAAGCAATCCAGGCTCCTGAAAATATCTAAAATTTAAAAATACACTCTATAACAAACAAACAAACAAAAAAAAAAAAAAAAAAAAAAAAAACGACGCACTAAGAAGGAGTTGCTCTATTGTAATGAAATTTCGCTTGCAAAGACATTTGAGCCGAACATGTAAATGATTAAAATTTCGTGTCCAATGATTGAATAGCAGGAGCTACAGCGCTTCGCAACTGCGCACTCAGCAGGTGTATATAAGTAGCGATTCTCAATATGATGGTCAAATCACAGCGCTGATACTCTAAAGTATCACTGGTACTCTTATGACGTTTTTTTCTCATTCTTTTATATTTGCAACACATCTACTTAAATCAGACGTGCGACCCACACACGAGTGTAAGACATGACCATTCACGTACCAACCGCTACTCCACTTGCCACTCACGCCTGCATACTGCCGAGCCAGATTACAGAGGTGCTTGGCTCGATCAGGTTGGAATGATGCTGGCTGGGGACGTATATTGTTTAGCGACGAATCCCGCTTCCAACTGTGTCCTAACGGTCATCGAAGACGTGTCTGGAGACGCCCAGGGCATCGTGAAAATCCTGTTTTCACTATTGCCACACAGGGCCTCAACCAGGAGTTATAGTCTGGGGTGCCATTTCCCTTGATAGTCGGACCTCTTTGGTTTTCATTAGAGGCACATTTACAACACAGCGGTACGTCGACGATATTCTGAGATCCGTTTTGCTATCGTTCCTTTTGCAATATCCTAACCTTATTTTTCAGCAAGATAATGCCAGACCACATACGGCACATGTTGCTATGAGCTGTCTTACAGCTTGTCAAACATTTCCTTGGACAGCCATATCTCTCTCCAGTCGAGCATGTCAGGGATATAATGGAAAGGCGACTGCATACACTGGGGAATGTTGATGACCTAGCCCAACAATTGGAGCAAATTTGGCAAGAAATTACAGCAGGAGACTATCAGAGAGCTTTATCACTCTATGCCACTTCATGTGGTAGCTTGCATCCAGGCTAGAGGTGGATCAACACCTTATTGAGTTCATTACTTTGTAACTATGTAACTCTGAAATAAATCGTTCAATTTTTCTGAAAATTTAATCATTTTCTATTCTGTACATAATTTTCCTATCCACCAATTTTTGTCTCCATCGGACGAATCCTTCTTAATGCATCGTTTTTTTTTTTTTTTTTTTTTTTTTTTGTTATTCAGTGTACTTTTGCAAATTTTTTTTTAAAAAATTGAAAATCAGAGAAACATTTTCTTTTCGCTCTTTCAAATGCGTTATATTCCATGCAATTAAAAATAATATCCTAAATGTAAATAGAAAATTACGAAACTCCATAGGATTAACATTACGCTCGGGATTTCTTGGTGTCGTGTGGACGGGAGCCTTTTAGGTTTTATATCAAAATTAACTAGAGTACCCATTTTTCGCATAAGTGAAGGTTTAAAATAAAATTATCAGTTATTAAAAATAAATGACCAGTTATAGCTTACAATACACTTTTAAAACGGTACAAAATGATATGCAGAAAAATTATGAATAATTTAGTAAATGATGGCTCCCTTTTTATCAATATCCTAAAATAACTAGAAGATTTTTTTAAATAACATGCGTGTTTGGGGGATGAGTTATTCGAAAAAGAGTTGTTATTTTGCTACTAAGAATAAATAAATAAATACACTGTTCTAAAAATCATTATGCCATATTTCACGCAATATGCACATAACTTTGTGTGGCATTTCGCTTTTTTTTTTTCTGTTCTGTTCAAGGGGGAGGGAGAAAACTCTTTTACTAGTTTGTAAATAAAAATGTGTGTAAAATTAAAGTATATGAATTTTTTGCAGGAAAATCTAATTAAACATACACACGCAAATAGAACATTTCTAGTGAGGGGTCTTATACACTAAAAATCTTTTATTTTGTACTGTGTTGGACGAGAATTTCTCCGTCTTTGATGTTTACTCTTAAAGCATTAAATTAGTGTACAGGCATTTATTTATCTAATTATCAAATCGTTCTCTATGATTCCTGTTATATATATATATATATATATATATCATTTATAAATATATATATAGAGAGAGAGCAACATTTATATAACCAATTTAGCAGGCGAATAGCATTTTAAAGAAGTATTCACATTCAAACCATTTATAATTTTTAGATGTAATTCAAAAAAATTATGAAATTCGAAAACTTATTAAATTAAATTCGGCATCATGTGAATGTGACCTTTTACATTAAATATGACTGGATATCAAAGTTTTAATATATATAATTTTTTTTTTTTTTTTTTTTTGAATCAGCAATTTTGACTGAAGGCTCTTATCACGTGATAAAAATTGATTACTCTTGTTTATGTCAAGATAGAAGATGGATGCTTTGTTGTGAAGTCAAGAATATCTTTTACAAATATAACGTAAAAAGAGGAAGAAATTAATATAATGAGAGAGTAAGTTATCCCTTAAAAACTATTTTCTTTTAAGTGTTTTTTGAATTATTGTAGCCTTATCTCTTAATATCTTTAAATTTATAGTAGAATGTGAATTATCCGATGGCGGCAAAACATTGATAGCAGATTTGTTTCGTTATCTCAGTTTTTACCTCTACTTACTGAATGATTCAGTTCTGAGTTTCCAAATAGGCTGTGTGAACTTTTGTTTGTATAATATTCTAAATATTATTGTGTAGTTTCATGAAAAGTTTATTTGGTTTCGAAATTAATTTGTCGTTTTTACATTATATAGGAAAGAAATGTCTCGATTTTGGAGAAGCTTGGATCTGAAACGATTATCAATACCTGAGGATATACGTTTGAAAAAAGATTGCATTATAATTAAAGAAGGTGTAAAAGTGATCGATGTAAGTGTTTTTTTTTTTTTTTTGGCAGCTGTGTATACTCGAGCAGATATAACAGAATTTTCTTTAATTAGAATCCTTTATTTCATTTTTTTTATATTAAAATATTTTAGTGGAACAATTCAAATAAAATTTTGGATTTTTTTTTATTTATCCAGAGTAATGTATAATTCATTTCAACAAAAATAATATACATATAAAGTGTTATGGATAATTCAATTTGTGATGAAAAAGTATATATACCATTGCAGTTCTTTCCATATTTTAATTATTTTTTTTTCTGTGTCATTGACTATACTCTTTATTCTCTATGATTAATGTACCTAATTATTTACTGTCAGCAATATGTAATTTATACTAAGAGCTAGTTTTCTGAATGTTTTTAAAATGTAAAATGTTCAAAATGAAAATGTGTACAAAAGGGTAAAACATGCTTGTTTCTTACAATTAATTAATAATGCCCACAGTTAAATGGCAATCATCTAATAAAGTTTAAACTGCTTATTTTGTTGTTGTTTCAGAGATTGAAATGTTCACGAGCGATTCTTTCAGATTTTCATTTATTCTTCGGAAGCATGTATCTGATAAAATTTTTGCTTTACAATAACTACTTATGGAAAAGTACCTGCATTGTTAAAGTGATATTTTCTTATTTTAATTTATATATTTTGCTTTAATTATTTCAAAATCATTTGAATAAATCCAGAATGTTTAACAAATAATAATGCATTTTTTATTACTTGATAAAATAAGTAATAAATTATATAATCTTTTACATTTTCTTTATACATATATTATGCTGTTCTTATTTAAATGTATTTAATCTTAACTTACTGTAGAAATTGTCTATTACTAAGGATTTTGATTTTCAACTAAATTTATTTCTAGGAAGCAAATGTATTTTATAGAGAAGCATTGCCAGTAAATGATTCACCACCATCAGTTATCAGTGTCTTATTACTCCATGGACAGATGTTTTCTTCAAAAACTTGGTTTGATCTAGGAACACTGCATATTTTACCTGCAATGGGATATCGTACTATAGCTGTAGATCTTCCAGGTACATAAAATTTATTCTGATATACTTATTATATATTGTATAATATTGTTTGTTAAATTGTAATATCAAAGCTTATTAATTTTTTTTCTAGTTTAAATTTCTAATAGTAAATACTGTCACATATATTTTAAAGAACTGGTGCTTTTCCATCAAAAACATACATTTTCAGAATTAAATTGGTGCATTTTGGCTAATTAATTAGTCATACCTATGACAAAAGCTTATAAAATAGTACTGAAAAAATAAAGCAGCAAGTGGTTGAGCTTTGATAGAAAAAAACCAACAAATTAATATTAAACTGAATGTAATTGATTTAGTGTAGCATTAGATTTTAATAATAGGTTATTGATGACAAAAATTAGGATTTTGAAACTAGGCAAAATGATGGTTTGTATTCATTTACCAAAAATTCCATACCATGCTTCTTGAAAAAGTTGAGAATCAGTTGGATTTAATGTATAATTAATTCCAGTGACCAAATCCTGACTTTGCTATCTCGCTACCACTTGAAAATTTAGTCTTTAATAAGTAAATGAATTTAACCAAAAATTTATTATTACATGAACAAATGGAAAATCTATTCATTTTACAAATTTAATGTAAAAATATTTTTTTATTCTTATTTCAAAACCAATAATTAATACAGATAAACTTTTATCAACAGACAACTGGGATAAAATTTTGAAGGTTGCCTTTTAATGATATCACATAACTGTGTAATATAATTACAGAATAAAAAATATTTGGGGTAAATGAGAAATTAAGTTAAAATATACCTTTTTAAAATTATTTTTTTTGAATAATATCTAAAAACAGGTACAACAAACTAATTGTAATATATGTAATGCATATTGCTGAAAGGGGAGATAAATGAAAAAAAGAATATTAATTTGTAAATACGATTTTTAAAAAAAAGTTTGCTTGCTTTTCAGATATGCAAAAATTCCCTTATGCAAATATTACTTTTTGTGAAGAAATTTTTTAAATGTTATATTGTAAATATTTCATTATGAATATGATTCAATGAGATTGATTTGCATCACATATAAAATATAAGATTATGTCAATAATTTAAATATTTTTTCACCTGAATAATAATTTCTTATATATTTAGAATGTAAATACTATCCCTTTAATTATCTAAATAATCGTTTCTATCATAAATCTTTTAATTTGAAAAATGTATTTTGTTATTATATCACCCATTTTATCCTGGTCTTTTAACAAAAAGAAAAATATTTAAGATATATTCCAAGAAATGTTATATGTATATTTAATAAAAAAATTTCAGGAAAAAAATAGTCAACTTCTTTACACCTAGTTGGCTGAAAATTTCAATCTCACTTTGATTAATTGCAGTGTGATGCAAAAGTTAAGAGTGAGATACAAACTCTTAGGTTTATCACATGACCATGGTTTAAAAATCTTGATGTTACCATTAACTTGCTATGTAAGTTGATGTTGATTGAATCAAAACAAAATTATAGTACTAGTTAAATTGTATAAAAATACAAATAATTTTAATTTAGTTTTGCAAAATAAGTTTAAAAGAATCAGTTTTGTTATTATGAATTGCATTATTTAAATTAGGTTTATCATTTTATGTGGAAAGGAGATATATTATGACTTTTTCATATGTTGTATGCATATAAGCTTTTGTAATGAAGTTAAAATTTTATTGAAGGATATGCCAACTCACCAGCAGTAAAAATTTCTAACCGAGCATCATTTCTTCACTCCATTATCCAGAATTTTGAATTGCAGTATCCTGTCATTATTAGTCCTAGTATGAGTGGCTATTTTTCACTACCCTACTTACTACAAAATTGGAAAGGTGTTGCTGGCTATGTTCCAGTAGCACCTGTTGGTATTGAAGTGCTTGAAGAACTACCACCCCACCAAGATCCATCAGTGAAAAATGAGGTTTATGAACCTTTGCGAGAATTCCTATATGACCCTGTACCTGATTTAAGTCACATTCAGGTACATTTCATAAGTTTCTCTATTGCTTGAAATTATGAATAAAATTTTAAATAATTGGAGAAATATTTCTTTTTACCATACTCAGAATGCATTACATTATGCATATTTTAAGTTTTTAATCATTCTAGTTGTAAACTTAAGTTATAAATGTATTACTTTAATCTATTTTTTAAAGTACTCTCCAATTATTTCTACATTTTAACAAATCTTTTTTTAAAATTAGAATTATTACATTAAAAAAATTCTAATCATTCATATTAAAGTATTTTTTGCATAATTTACCAAAAAAATATTTAAATCAAATATAAAATATTATTATGAGTAACTATTTTTTTAAGCATTTAATATTTTCATTTCTGTAATTTACATAGTTATGTTAACTCATATGTGAATTTGTTTTTTATTATAATTTATATATTTCACTCATTACTCTTTCCTAACTACAGATATGTTTTAATATCATATAAAATGTTAATTTAAATATTTAATATATCTAACATTCATTCATTCTGCTTATGAAGATAATTACTGAATAATCATTTTTGCTTTTTCATTGATGTTTTATTACTTTGTAATCACCTGCTAACAAAGAATATTCAGTATTCAGAATAATTACTTTTCCTATAAATTATGATATTGTACATTGCAGTGTAGTGTTCTTTATTCTAACTGCTCTTCCTGATTTTTTTTTTTATTGATCCAATAAGATTTTTAGCACTCATTTTTTTTATATCACAAATGACCTAGATATGTCTCATTCTTAAGCTATACATGTAATTATTTTATCATTTTGCTTTTTGTCTACTTTTTTTCTTAACTAAGCATGGTGCTTTTCAAAGAATAACTCCTCTCTGGAATCTTTTTAAAATTACTCTCAGGATATTCAGAATAGTTTTTTCTTCTTATAAATGTAGGATTTTGAAATCAGTGTAAAAATACATATATATTAAAAAAACTGCTACAGAACTTTAAAAAAGATTAATGCATTGATTGTATTCAATGAAGATATTCTCTTATATTTTTAAAAATTCCAATTCCTTTTCTAATTCTGTTATAGACTCCAACAATGGTGGTATTTGGAGAAAAAGATCGGTCCAGAAGTTCAGCTTTATTGAACTTGTTGCCAATGAGTCAGTGCCAAGAAATTCCTAATGGAAGACATCCTGCATACCTTGATAATCCTAATTTATGGCATCAATTATTATATAATTTTTTAGAAAGCTTATCACACACATACAGTCTTGAAATGTAAAATGTACCATTTTGTTGATTATGTATTAACACCAAAGATATTCAGTATGTATTATACACATAATTCAGGTACGTAAATTGTGCAGTTTTAGTTGCTGTATATTTCTGAATATAAGGCAAGCCCCTCCCCCCCTTCAGAAATCTATCAAAAATTCAAAATCCATACATAAGTTGAAATGAAGGTTTAAAAAAAAAACTTTAAAATATTCATATGAATTTTCTTTCTTTCCTTTTTTTGTATATAAAGTTGAATTCATAACATCAAAGTGTATTATTTGATACTTTTATGTTATACTAGTACAAATTTTACTGACATCAGATTTTTTGTTTTGTCAATGACTTAACCTACTAGTAATACAATCACTTTCAAAAATAACTTATTTTTATAAAAATAAATCACTTAAATTAAAAATGAGCTACATTTGGTGTTTTATCGTTAGTAGGCAAGTAATGGATTGATCAACTGTTGGTTAATGTTGCATTTAGAAGCAACAGAAGGATCATTTTCATTAGAGTTCATAATTTTTAACCACGATCAAATGACACCTGAGCTAAAACCTCTCTCTTCAACCTTCCATACTATGCCAATGAGATGATGACTTGGAGCCTCAACAGATTTAATGTGTATCAGGCTTACTACATAGCAGGTTTTTAATGGCATCGTAACTCATTGAAAGCTGTGTTGCTTGAGAGTTCATGACCACTTGGCTAGCCATAAAGTACCTTTTTTTTTGTGTGTGAAGAAGTGGATTTGTATGTAAGTTGACCCCATAATTTAGCTTAAAAAAACATCTAAACATTCTTGGCTTATACACAGAAATATATAGTATTTTATATACATATTAATAAATTGTCCAAGATTTGATAAAAAAAATGTTAGACAGCCACTGTGATAATTTTGTTACTCTACTTATTATTTATAGTTATTTTTTACTTGCTTAAATACAAATTTCTAAAATTATTCTAGGTAAAGAAATTTTGTATACATTTTATCAAAATTTGACTTTGAACCCTGACAAAGTTATGCATCAACCAATTACAGGACAGAATTTTGAAGATTAAGACTTGAACCTGCAACCCTTCAGTTATGTGCTTGTTACTGTATTAACTAGGTTACTGCAAGCCTTAGTTTCTAAATTGCTTTTTTTTTTTTTTTTTGATAAATATTGATTACTTAGATATCTAGTTCAATTACTACTCAGAAGTTTTTTCTTTTGTATACTTATGAATTTTCCTAGTTGAATGAGTTTCAATTGAGAAAAAAGAAATCAAGCAGCTCTTAATTTACAAAGATCATTGTTGCATATATTGTAATTTCTGTCAAGCACTTTTATATATATCTTTTTTTCTCAGAGATTTATTTTTTTATACAATGGTGATTGTAGAAAAAAAAAAAATTGGAATACTTTTTATATTGTTAAAATAAATGACATACATAAACTTTTAAATAAATATATATGAACTTATATATCTCTTTAATTTTTTAACAAAAAATTTTACACTATAAAACTAATTATTTTTTGACTAGTACATTCACTCGGTGCCATGCATTTCCTAAAACTCCTCTCAAATTCCAAATAGGAGGGAAGGAATCTGGTTGTACATTGTATGAGGAGTCCACGGCTTTGCAAATAATCTGAAGCTTTGAATCAGGAGGGGCATCCACTGGTATACTCACCTATATTAAAAACAAAATTGAATTGAATTTATATTCATACTTAATTAAGTTAGGAGACAATTTGTATTTTTCTTCATTTATATTTAAGCTTGATTTTTCATATTTCAGTACTTGATACTTTCACAAAATGTTAAGATGTAAATCAATTTTAATAAAAATAATGCATTTTATTGATAAAGAAGCTGAATAACTTGATTTTTTTTATAAACTTATATATTAAATAGAATTAAAATATGTCAGTAACAAATGAAGTGCTGCTTTTTTTTTTTATTAACTGAGATAAGGTATTATTTTATGTGTGTCGTTTGCTGCTGCTGCTGATAATCAGTTGCAGTATGATAAATCTTTAGATACATTTTATAATTGCAAAATCAGAAAATACAAAAATTAATTTTTAAAACAATTTATCTTGAAGATTCAATGTTCTATAGTAGGAATGAACACTGATGGAGCAGGTCAAGGAGAGCTGTGTTTGAGTTTTTCATATGTTATAGAGAACCATGCCATAGTTATGTAGTGTCAAATACACAATTTAATTAATATATGTACATATTCTATACAAATAATATGAACATAATATTAAATATACAAGTGATAGGTAAAGTATACATATGAAAATGTAATCAAGAGAGAAAATACAAAATTATTTTTTCTAAAATTTATTAATAAATATAAATTACAATGAAAATACATTAATAAAAAGTGAAACATTTACTCAAGTCTTTTTGGTCAAATGTTTCAAATTTGTGATAATTTTTGGCTAAGCACTTGTAGAAATTCTGCTAGATAATGTTGAATCAACACAATTTTTTAATGAACATTACTTCAGGAATTGGAAATTAATCTTCAATAATATAACAAATTAGAGTGAACAAAACATAAAAATGTGGATTTCAAATTTATGTTTGAAATCTAGTAATTCTTCGAATTTTTCTTTGTATTCATCAACTCTTTCTTTTAAAAATATTAAGTATATTTGCTTTTACTAGCCATAAATGATTAAAAACTATGTTCGTAATCATTCACAAAAATCCAAAGGTTAGTTTCAGATCTAAGTACAGTTTGTGACACATCTATATTATTTTCCTCTCATTGCAAAGCCAAGTGTGCGCAAATATTCTATCATGTCTCCAAGAAGCATTAAGTCAAAAAGCTAAGTTTCATATTCTAAAGCTTTTCTTTTGTAAATGTTATAATAGCATTTAAAAATTCCTCAAATCAACTCAAAATATTTTAAGTGGACAGCCATCAAGTAAATAGTTTAATAAAAAAGTGCTGTAACTGATAGGAAAGCTATGACTGAAATGCATGAAGTTCTGCTCACACTGGTGATGGTTGCTGATTTGGCCAGTAGTTTGTAAATATGTGTGAATTTATATGTAATCAAAATAATAAATAGCAAAATATCTACAGATTAAAAAAAAAAAATAAAATGCCACATAAAATCTGTTAAAAAGTATTACTCTGTCAATTCAAAAGATTCAAAGAAAACAGTTAAAATATTTTTAAAAAAATTTATTTAAATTTTCAATGGGAGCTGGATTTAATTCAACAAAGACCCACATTTGCCCATCTTTATCCTAAAATATAGGGATGGTTTCCGTAAATACATGACAATAGCTATCTCATATATTTGCATCTACCTTACATAAGCTTGAATGAAATTCTATGATTAATTAGAATTAGAACCCGATTTGTCTGCTGACAGGAATATTTGCAAAAGAAATGTGGCTTATATGAATGTTAAAAAAGGGAGGAATAAAAATGGCTAATAGTGACTTTTCTGGAGTCTATAGATAATGTAAAATTTTATTTCATTATTTTTAATAACTTTCAAACATGACTAAAGAATGAGATTAATATCTTAAATTCTATATACTTTTGAATTGTAGAAGAGTAAATAAATTATACAAGTCCACTGAATTGCTGATAACTTAAAAAAGTAAATTTAGCAACTTTATCCGGCATTTCATAAGACTTAACTGTATTAAACAAGGAATAAATATCATTAAAATAATATAATTATTTAATATAAAATCATTAGAACACTTTTTTGCTGTTATTGATTCAAAAAGATGAGTTAAGAATGTGTGTGTGATTAATATCTTCAATACTTCTTTTGAATTGTATAATGGTAAATAAATTTCTCAACTGGAAATTATATATTTAGAATCTCCCTATACTTTTTTTAAAATGCTTTGTATGCATATTATTCTGTTTATGAATAAATTAATTTAAAATATTTTTTATATATAAAATTATTTCTATACCACTGTTTTTTCATTTTGCCTTTACAATTTTTTAAAATTATAATAAAGATGTTTTTTTATCCTCTAGCATTAAGTAATAAAATAACTGAAACAAACTTACTTTCCATAAAGTCCAAGCCCAACATCTGTACAATGGACTATTGTCCTGTGTCATGTCCGCAACATACCAAGTTTTCCCATCATCTACAGAAACATCAACTCGCACTATTTTTCTTCCGCCACCACTCCATGCATATCCTTCAACTTTTATATAATTATCTTGCAACTGTACAACACTATTTTCACTAGGTTTACAAATGGCAGAATTAACAGGAAGTTCTTGAATAGCTGGTGACTTGGAGAAATCCACATTATCCCAATTAGTAGAAGGAGAGAAACCTTTTAGAATATTTGAATGTGTTAACCAATGAATTTTTAGAGATTTCAAAATAATATGTTGCAACAGATAAAAAAGATTTTTCTCTGCTGTAGCCTTTCAAAAATTGAATTTATAAGGAACTATTTGGATGGAAAATTAATTTTTTTGCCAACAAAACTTAGAATAAAAAATCAATCTCAAATACATTGTAAGCCTCTAAAATTAATATGAGTAAAGGAATTGTATTAATTATACAATTTTTTATTGAATATGCAAGTAGAAGAATGGGAGATTTATTGCATTCAGCTATTTTTTTTTATTAACAAGAATTAATAAAATGCATTGAACTTTTCAAAAGTGACTGCAAATTGAAAAGAAAAAAAATATTTTTACTATGTTCAAGAGAATATTTGGACACATTATTTCATCATCTAAAGGAAGAAATAACTATTTAAAAGTATAAATACAGATTCTTAGAAAAACCAAATATTTACCTTTGTAATCATTTGTTTGCCAATGACTATTACTTTCCTCTTCACTGACAATAATTTTACCCAACCACTTGACATTTCTCGCCCCAACAACACCAGGAACAATAACTCTAATAGGGAAACCATGATCTTTGGGAATTTCTTTTCCATTCATTTCATAAGCTAATAATACATCATTTTTTGGATTGAAAACCTAAGAACGAATCAACAAATATGAATACAATATAGATGTCCAAGGAAGAGATATTTTACCAATCTCAGGCATTTTATAAAATCTCTCCCTCTCATTTCAAATCAAAACAATAAAATTATGTGAATAGTTTGCACCTTTAAAGCAGGTACAGATGCACCATAAGGCATATTAGCTGGATCAGTATCCAATCCTTCAAATTGTACATGCTGAATTTTTGGGTCACTAAAATCAATTCCTGCATATTTTAAGACATCATATAACAATGCTCCACTCCATTCTGCATTGCCTATTGCAGCTGATCCCCAATTCAGACCTTTAACTTCTTTCACCTGAATTTTAAATATAGAGAAAAAATTACTTTATGACTATTATTTTGATATAGAAATAAAATATAAGCAAAAAATAAATACTTGTACTAAATATAAAACAATTATTGAAAAAATTGCAATTTTAAGTTAATGTTACATATTAAATCATTTCTTTAAATAGAATTCACACAATAGTGCATTCAGTTTTAATCCATACATTAATTTTTTTCCACATATTTTTTAAGAATATCGATTACTCATTAGACAGCTTATTAAAACTCTAACAGCTTATAACAACAAAATGTATCAATAAAAAATTTAAATATAAATGAATTTTTAATAAAACCATCAATTTTCATAATAAAATGCTTAATTAATTATAAAATTGTTCTTTTTCAAATCATAATTCCTCCTGAATTTAGTTTTTAATAAAAACTTTTCTGATACAAATTAGTTACACTAGAAAAAAATATGCAAATTTATTTAAAGCAAAGAGCTATATTTCTTCAAATTTACAAACATTTTTAAATCATTTGATTTAAAAAAAAAAAAAAATCTAGTAATACCCATATGAAAATCTTAAGACTGAAAAGATACTCTTTTATCTCATTAAATAATTTAATTATTCATTATTTTTATTTACTTATAAAATCTCTGAAAATATATGTATAATATTGTATTTATTGTAAAGATTAATAATGGCTAATATACCTCATTTAATTCTGAACGTCTGTTACCAGCACATTGTATCACAGAAGTAATTGTGTGTTTCTTGAATTTTGTTTTAATATCATCTAACTTCAAAATTATGGGTTTGATACCTCTTCCACATATTTCAAGTTCATACTCATCAGGATCAACATCAGGCACAGGTAGGTGATTGCGAACAAAAAATACTTCACTAAAAGTAAAAAGAAATTTTGTTATTTGTTAATTATTTATTCAAAATAATAGATTTAAGATAAATATAGCTATTTAACTGCTTTTGAAAGGGAAAAAAAGGCATTTGGAGTTTTGACCAACATTTAAAAAGGTTGAAACTTTCATATTTTGGATCTAGACAAGTTAATGGCAAAATGTTCATAACTTTAACTGTAGTGTCCATTGTATTGCGTAATAGTTGTATTAAAAAAAAAAAGATTATTTTTGCACTGCTGTATGAATTACTTTTAGAAATTAATCTGTATCAACAAAAATATTATTAGAGAAAAATTGTCAAATGTCACTTTAAACAATTTAACATAAGTTTAATTATTAAAATAATTATATTAAATCAATCACTTTAAAAAATTAATTTTAGGTTAAAGGTTAAAAAAAGCATTCAAGATAAGAATTTTTTTGAATTCTAAACAGATGATAAATACAAAATTGATATAAAAAAAGTTTTATAAAAGAATTCATCCCAGAAGATAAAAATGTTAATGGTTTCTTTTTTGAATTGCAACATTTTGAGGAAAAGAAAATGTACAATTAACAATCATATTCAGACAGAGCAAATTTAAAAAAAAAAAATTTTTTTTTACAGAGAAATGGAGAATATCCTGAACAATTCACTTAAAGTGAAATTTATACATTTAAAATTCCTACCAGCTGAGAAAATTCTATGTTAGATTTGCATGCAATCCATTAGTTATTTGAAACCACATGACATATTGTTTTCCTAACTTAATACAGTTACATAAACATTTCTAAAGCCTGAAATCATAAAAGGAGAAAGATTTTTTCACAAATATTAAATATGAGTGATGTAATATTTTAAGTTCAAAAGAATTCTCCATGATATTAAAACATTAATGAATAAACTAGCTATCACAATGAATGAATAATGCAATAAACTTTTAAATTTTAAGCTAAATCTATTTCTACTCATACTAAATATAAATATTTTTCTTAAACAATGATTTGATTATAATAACAATGATTAATAACAAATGATTAATAAACAATGATTGATTATAGCTATTTATTGGTCTTACTTAGGTGTTACAAAATTTTCTACCAAAAGGTCTTTAGGTGGCTCAGCATTAAAAGGCTTCACTGATCGTGGTTCAAGAATGGGGTGACGTCGTGGATCTGAAGCAAAAGGATCATCCATATTTTGAATATCTAGACCCCTATCTTCAAGTCTCAAATTACCAATACGGTATTCTTCCAACATTTTAAGAACCTAAAAAGTTATTAAACATAATATATCTTCAATTCCTAAATATTTTCTTTGTGTGTTTTTGTCAATTTTATTTTTTCTTAATCTTGAAATATTTTAAGAAAGCTAATACATTAGATTATATATAAATTAATAGAAAAATATGACAAGGTTTCAAATTCATTCTAATATATTTTTATCTTTAATAATATTGTTGTAGTATTCATGAATTATATTTCAAAAGAAATGCACAACATAAAATATATAACAAATAAAATTGGATTAATTTTTATCTTTTGTCAGTACAAAAACATGTTTCCCAGAGAAGTGCATAAAAATCTTTTTTGAAACACAAGTAAAATTCATTTTATAGTGCTTTAGCAAAATACATAATGCTTAGATAATATATCGCAGGATAAACAATTCTGAATCACAATTCTTCATGCAAGATTATAAAAATTATTTTGGGAAAGTGGGAAGATAATTTTTAAAGACATTGATATAAATTTCTATGTAGTTTTAATTATTGCTATAACTGACTAAAGACAAAGGAAAGTCAAACTAATTTTAGTTATCATATATTTTATAAATTGCTTTTTTCCCCCTGAAAAATGTAATCTTTTAAATAGTATTACAATTATATTAGTGTTAAAAAAATATGAGGATCAATGTGAATAATTCGAAACCTTGTCATATTACTTTACATTTTATATTTAATAGAAGAACCCTAAAATAAAGTTATAAAAACATAGTTTCAGTTTATCAGATGAAACATAAGACTTAAATGCAATTAAAAAGACTTAGAAAATTAAAATTATACATACTTTAACAATTATTTCAAGCAAAGTTTTTATGAGAATAGATTTAACCAGCAAAGGTGTTAACTTTTTTTTAAAAAATAACTATTAAATTATACAACAAAATATTAGAATTAAAAACAATAATATGACAACAAAATAGAAATTTTATTTATTTATTTGTTAGGGATTGGCCAGAAAAGATATTCATAAACTTTGAAAAATGCTCGGGTGCTATTTTGTCATTGATTAAAACAATAACCCTTTGGGTGGCTAAAAGAAAAATATATTACAGTTTGTTACAAAATTATAAATCCCTTTTAATTTTGATACTTATGAAATAAATAAAGGCTCCAAATATAATTTATAACATATGAAATATATTACAATATATTTATTGTAGTCAGGTTTAAATAATTTTGAATATAATAAATGATCAAGTTAACAAAAATATTAAAAATAAATGAGCAATCATTGTTAACAAATTATAGGACCACCAGTCTAAAAACAAAACAAAAAAAAAAAAAAAAAAAAAGGATGAAAATTAATGCATTTGTCCTTCATTTTCCCTGATAACCTCAAATATTGTTTATCATTAAAATGACCAGATAGTTAGGTGCAATATCAGAAATATTATGCCATTCTCTTTATATGGTTACTTCCAGTTCATGATCTCATGAAAACTTCTATTATTAGCATAAATTTTGAGACATAATATACCACAACAATTTTCCACAGAATTCAAGTCTAGACTTAGACTTGGCCATGGCAAAATATTAATTTTTCTCTTTAAAACCATTCCTGGTTGGAATTAGATGCAAGGAAGATGCGCTGTCTTGTCGAAATAATTAGTTAGCACCACCTAATGAAGGCCCAAACAATATCAGATGACATATTACATAGCTTGATTTTGTTCAGAATCCAATTCCCCTGAAATTCACTGCAAATCATAACTAAAAGTTCCCCAAAACATTTTACTGATATTCCTCCCATTTGTTGACTGAAACATTCTTTTGGTTCCTTACTCAAGTCATACCAATAGTGTCTATAACCATCCAAACCATCAAGTTTAAATTTCTTTTCATCAGAATATATAATTTGTTTTCATTCATGTCATGAACTTATTAACCCATTTCAGTCTTTCTTTCTTCTGAATGATATTTCAATAACACTAGAGTGTTTTCTTAATTTTCATAAATTTTGAATAAGTATTTCATTTAAGACTCTTCCAAACTGTGACATGTGGAGTTTTTGTGCTCAAGCATTCCAAAATTTTACAAATTGAAATAACTTTTTTAGTTGATCGTTGATTATCAACTAAAAAAGATTTTCAAAAGGTTTCGAAATCCTTTTCCTTTCAGATTGCTTAATTTTGTTTGAATTGTCTTTTCTAATTATGCCATTGTGACTGATAGTTTTAGAATGCTTCATTGATCTATCTATTTCTCTATCAGATTTACTAGTATACTTATAACATAAAATTTTTCAACCCCCCCTCCCCCAGAAAATTTTTACCCTGTGCCATCTTCAAATAAATTGTAGATAACACAATCAGAACCTTTATCTTCGGTAAAATGAAATACTAACATAAGTATTTTACAATGATTTTGATATAAAGTATAGTATGCTAATTTTCTCAGGTGGTCTTGTAATTTCTTGACAGATACCTTATTCAATTTTTAAAAGGAAAAAAAAAATAATAGATCTTAATACAATTTAGATTTTATAATTTTTAAAGTTGCAATTAGTACAGAAAGTGTTTCTCAATCCATTTTAAATAAACATGCTTAAAATTTGTATATTATGACTTTTTCAGAAATGCACGAATTTGTATTAAAGGTTTTTATATTTTTCTAACGTATTTTATTCCTATTATGCAAGACAAATACTGATAAGAAAAATAATTAGAATGATACCTATTAAGCCTATAGAACTTGTGTCTACAAATGAAAATAAATATTTCTTGCTGAAAAGCTATATTATTAAAATAAGATTATATACCTACACAAGTTTATACATCAAGAACACATACTTGTGCACTTTTATGAACAGCAAATAACTCCCAGAAAGGTTCCAATGATGCTCCAGCAGCCATTAAAATTTTTTCTCCACCTGGATGCTTGGAAACAAAGTCTGTGATATCATAAACGCCACTCTTAAAACAAACCCAAATTCTTTTCTCCTTGTTGTCATGTTTGGAAATGTCCTCTGCAGTATATTCTGGAAGCCCTGGAATTTCTCTGCCAGCCACTAGTAAAATATCACCTACAAAAAAGTTTGCTTTAATACATTTTTTAAGTCTTTAAATAAAATAAGCATATCATTCTTTTTCTGTAAACATTATTGAATTTTAGAACTTTTAAAAACATAAAAATATGCACAGCATAAGAAAATATTTAAAAAAATCCCTATATTTAATTTCGTTTTGATAAATATACAGCTTAAGTTACTTAAGTAACTTTTATTACAGATATTATTTATGTTGAGACTGTCTATTTATAGAAAGGGATGCAATATGACGAGCAACATATATTTTAAACACTGCTTTCATCATATGCAGTTATTTAAAAGGTCTTTATATTTTTAATCTCAACAGGTCTTAAAGCTAACTCATTAAACTATATACAAGTCTGAAGAGTAAAGTAACAGATCATATGTCATACTTATTACTTAAGCTCAATTTAAAATTAAAAGGTAAAACTTCAATAACCCATATAGAAGAATAAAGAAAATATCACAATTTTTTTAAGGGTCTATGAAATTTTACATGCTACTGCTTTTATTATTTTGAATGACACTCTTCAATTAAGTAGAGATTTGAATTCAAATATATTTAACATGCATCAACCCCAATTATATCACATAAAAGTTTTCAGCAGAATCGAAACTTGAATCCATGATCCACCGGTCATAAAACCACTATTTTACAAATTGAGTTTCAAGTGTTGTTTTAATGACAAAAAGAATAAGATTAAAAACTGAAATTATTTAAAATATCAACAGATAAAAAAAGTACTAAAAAAATTGATTCTTTTATCATCATAATTATATTACAAAAGATAGAGTGAAAAATGGGGACAAATCTTGAATTTTTGAAAGCAAATAAAAGTTTAAAGTATATATAGCTATAAAAAATATGAATTCCTCTTTCAACAATAGAAATCTTATGTGCCTTTAGAATTATTTCTTTGACATGTTTTTAAACAATGTTAAAAAATCTGTAGGAATTGTATAGCAATAATTTAAATGAAGAAAAAATTACCGGAAATAAGAATATGTTGGGAGATTGAGTAATTTTCTTTATTTAAGAATTTTGAGAAAATTTTTTGTGTTATTTGGAAAGAATAAGATGGGAAAATATAATTATCAACTTAAAAAGGCTATATAATAAGAACTATTACATTTATAAACAGAAGGAATACATACACATATTACAAAATTTAAAATGATACAGGGGACAAAATTGTATGTGTTTTTTAAAAACAAAAACAGGTTGAGTTGTAATCACAGAATTTCGAAATTGAAGACATCTATTTCTCTCAGATAAACAAATTTTTAAAAACAAAATTATAACTATTTTCAAATAATAATAAATGAAATAGTACCTTTTTGTTCATCAGCATGGAGTTCTGTATTTTTTATGTACCATAAAACTATACCACATGATATTGCACATGCACCAGCTAATAGAGGAGAGTAAAAGGTTTTAAGCTTGTTCTTGGATGAGGAAGAAAAAAATCTTTGATGGAAACTGGATTTAAATCGTTTTTTATCAACTGCAGGGAGGCAATAACAAATGCTAAAAAAGGTAAACTTCTTTTAAGAATTTATACACACTCAATAATTTTAAAAATTATTTACTGGTCAAAAGATGATAGTAATTTAAAGTATGATTAATAGCTTTATTTAAAAAATTACAATCCTATTATTAAATTTTGTAAAAAAAAAACATAACTTAAGAATTTATGGTATATATATGTATCAATACATTTAAATTGTATTATTCATTAGTGACAAAGACATTACATAGAATACATTAAATTGAGCATATTTTTGTGTCAGTTAGAACTAATTTTTTAACCATGAAAAAATCACATATCTGATCCTTTTTTAGGATGTAATATAATTTAATAAATTATGATATAAAAATTTCTTGATTACGTTTTAATTAATATTTTCTACAAAAAGGAAAAAAAACAAAATTATTATTAAAAAAATTATTTATACCTTACTATAAAAACAACAATAAGATTCAGTTTTTGAGCAGAATTTAAATGAATATGATTATCATTTTTAAACAACAATTCTATTAATTTTCTTACTTTAAAATAAAATTTATAAACATCTTGTTAGCCTGTCTATGTGAGGTAGTCATTAATACTGAGCAATTGATACAATATCAAAGATAAATTTTTTTTTTTTGCTTCCAAAGAAATTAATTCAACTTTAAACAATATGCTCTTTTTTTTTTAAAATTTCATATCTTTAGACAAGCAATTAAAATATTTATATACTACATTTTACTATGAGTTTTCTAAAATAAAGGTTAACAGAATTAGACATACAGAAAATATAAATTATAGAAAAGGGAAATACTCTTTATGTCAGAACTTTTTTTAAAGAAAAAATTGCTTAAATACTTACAAGTCTATTTTATCATAAAAAAAAAAAAAAAGTAAAAGAAGAAAAATTCATCACACCTAATAACTACAAATGATTTGTAAAAAAATAAAGAAATCACTTATATATATATATTCATTTTGAAAAATGTAAAATTTATAAAACTGAAAAAGTTGCAGAGTTAAATATTTTTAATGTTTTTTTTTTTTTTTTAAAAAAAATATATATATATATATACTTTGTTCACAGATGAATAAGATATTAATTATTTTTTCAATCTTATTTAATACTTATTTCTATCAACTGAAAATTTCATCGAATTTCTCTTATAACATTAAAATTAATATTAAAAAAAGTTTGAAAAAATAAAACGATTCCATTTCTTCAAACAAAACCAATCAGATTATCAGTTCTTAGTTAAAAAAAAAAAAGACGGAGACAAAATTTAATTAACTCACCCGGTTTTAAGATATTTGTTCGAGTTAATAATTATTTGTGACGATAAACATCTTATTAAATTCGGACATGCTCGTAAATTATACATTTTCAAATTACTTAAAAAGAATTTGAACGTAAAAAAAAATGTTGGTTATCTAAGCGACGCATGAATTAACTAATAAATTGCTGACTAAGTCATGTCTACCAAACAAATGAACAACAAATTACGCTACATGTTGCATCTTCTTCTATTTTACCAGTAATTAAACATCAAGTATCCCTTGAGCAATTTCAACAGCGCGGCAGTGAAGTTTCGCTTCAATTTTTTAATGTAGTTCATATGTAAGCCAATAGATGACGCTACATAGTGTAAACTTTATGTAAATATTAAGATTTATATGTCCCCTAAATGCAAACAATCAATCAAACAAACAGTGATAAACTGAGGACAATAACAACACAAATCTTTAATTTTGGCCGTAAAATATCGTTTTTGTAAACTGTCATGAAATTAAATATTTATTAAAATGCAAATAAATACTGTGAACAATTCAATGTCTATGAACAACAATCTTATAGTGGCGAGTGTCAGTCCGGTGGACTCTTTACTCAGTATCATGTTGAAGTCGAGCTTTTTTTTAATATTAAAACAAGCAAATTAAAAATGTGCTTGAAGCGCATATGAATTTAAAAGAAACAGGAGAGGATAGGAAAGTGAATGAATTACTTACAATGAGGAAGAGGTTTTTTAATAGATTTTAATTTTTTGTACTAATCTTACCGTAAGATAAGATTATAAAATGTTCATATCATTTTTTTTAAGTTCCTTTTTTTATCCCCTCAGTGCCTTGGATAGCTATTTCTAATCTTTAGCAAGAGGACAGTATTATATTATATGATTTTTTTTAATTTTTATTATTAGAATTATTGTAACATTACAGTAGTAATAAATAAAATATTATTCAAACTTTTTTGATAATATGAAAGCAGAAGAAGAAGGAAGGGAAAAGTAAAAATGATTCTTGTTTGGCTGGATGTACAGCAATGGTCAGCAAACTAGTTCAAGAGAGGGGGGGTAAGGATGGCGACAGGGTAAGTAAACAGCAGATGATAAGCTGAATAGATGATGTAGGTCTTAGAGTGAAATGGTTGACTGAAAAAGAGGCTATTGAAGGAGTGATGGAGGAATAAATTAAAAGGATATAAATAAACGAAATGTTTTAATTGTTATAATAATTATTAGCAATTGTATGTCATTTAGATTATCCAAACATTTAAAAAGTCTCTTTTGTAGTGTATTTTAAGTAGAACTCTATAAACATTTTGTTAGGATATATTACGGATGCTATAAACCTCATCATTGCTTTTCTAAAACTCTATAATAAAAATTATTAAAATAGGTTTAATAAACTCAGAGAGTACTGCTATAAAATAAAGTGATACCTCAAATAGTAATTCCTGTTTTTCGGACTGTGTAGTAGATAGCGATCTTGTTATTATGCTAACTCTATCCTGATTGTCTCAAGACATATTTACGCTGGTCACCGGGATTCATTGCCAAAAGCAATTCTACTCTACTAAATGATATTCCTTATAGAAATGAGCCCACCACAATTGAAAAAGTAGTTATTGGTGGCCTCAGATGAGCTTAGATACTGTTATCTATGTCGTCAGTTGGTAATACGGGCAGTTAATTCAGATTTTCTCCTTTTACACACCAACCAGATGTTTAGTTCCAGAGCTTTTGGAAATGTTGGAATACGCACTATTGGAAGAATCAAGTTTTATGCCCTTCTCACTGGGCAGAATAATTCGTTCATTTCGAGGGCCAAATGGACTGTCTACTTTTTACCCGTTAGTTAATAAAGGTATTTTTTTTTTCTTTTCAAATAATCTTCGAACACGCTTGCATTGAAACAAAGTTTTAGTTTCCTATTTCTGAAGTTTCAAATTCATATAAAACTCAAAAGTACAAATATTTTGCTTAGTTCTTAAAAATATCAAGATTCATTTACTCTTTTGTAATCAAAGCGCTCATTTCCACTTTCAGATCTCTCTTCTGAAATGTTATATCTTCACTGCATGAAGATTAAATCCATTTTTTTTTATCTCTTATTTAATTTGAATGAGATGGTATTTCTCAAATAATAGCACTCCACAATTTCCTTAACATATATTCTCAAGATTTTATTACAATTGTTCATTAATTAAAAACTTAGGATTAATTACATGACCCACTCAGGAAATTCGCAATAGGCCACATGCCTTAATTCCTTACTTTTTTAGAGCGTGGGGAAAAACACCACTACATTCTTACATTCCGCGCTTATAAAATACTCCCTACAGTTCAGCTCTAACTATGTATATATATATATATCCAACTCTTTTTTTTTTTTTACACGGTAGATACGTTCCTTAGAAAAATACGCAAAAAAAATCGTGTTAAAAAGTACATGCGACGTATGGTAAATTTGGTATATGTTCCACAACTTTAAAAATAGTGCAATTTGAAAAAACTCTAAATATTTTCCCAAAAACCGTGCAAAAAAAGTATTAATGAAATCCATATTACATATTTATAAAACAAACACAATTCATTTTTATTACAAAAATAAATTTAAAAATTAGTGTACAGTGAAAATTCAATCATACAACATATAAAAATTCAAATAGAAATTAGGAATAAAAATACTGATCACTCATCGCTACTTGATAACAAGCGTCCATGTTTATTACGAACTGGATCAACAATACTATCATCAGTAGATGTGTCATATATGTCTAGCAAAACTGTCGGCTTTGATTCAAATGAAGAATTTCGTTCGTTATTAATGGACTTCGTTGGTTTTTTTTTTTTTTTTGTTGTTGTTGTTATAAAGTCTGTTATAAGCGGTTGTTTGTTCAGTTTCTCAAGTTGTTTATATAATTCTTGATATCCTGCTGCACGAGACTTAAGATTACGTTGAAATTTTAAGGGACGCTCTTTGTCAAGATCATGAGTAAGAAAATGTTGTTCCATACATGTAGCAAATTTCAAGCCCTCCCGAATTAAATCAGCTGTTAATAGTTGAACTTCACCTTCGACATCGTCATTATTGACTTCTTTATTATTTTAATAGAATTAAAGAAACGAACTTGTAATGAAACAAATTAATTTTTCACGCACATTTTTTCTTTCCTTGCCAAATTTTGCGAATTTCGTTGGTTATAGTCACTCTCTTTTCCAAGCGTAAGCTGAATTTTTAGGAGAATGACTGAAGAAGGAAATGCTGTGTTCAAGTTGAAGTACTACGAAATAAGGAAAAAAATGTGATTAAAAATTCGAGTATTCCCCGTAACTCTAGAATACAAAACAAATAAACCATGAAGTAGATCAAGTCATCCACACATATGTGGGCATTAACTGACCGTCTTCTGATTATACAGTCAAAATTAGATTTAAAATTTTTGGGGGGGATTCGTGCTAGAACAAAAAATTCGTGTAAAAAAGAATATTGACGAATCGTGTTATTTCAAAATCATATAAAAAAAGACCGTATAAGAAAAGTTGGGTATATATATATATATATATATCAAATATTTTTCTGAAGTACAAAGTTTAAACTATACATCATCGAGCTTGACTGAATAAGGATGCATAAGAAAATAATGACTAATAATTAAGCTTTTGAAAAAGTATATTAACTATCCGTATTAAAAAAAGAATTTTGCTGTAGAACTAAGTGGCATCTTTAAAAGGGCCCTATTAAAAAAAATCTTTTTTTAATAATGTATTTAAGTAATAAGAATAGTTTTCTTGAAGTCCGGTAGTGTTGGACTAGTGTCGAGGTTGAATGGTGTAATGTTGGGCTAGTGTTGATTTTCTTTCCAACTAACATCTTGATTTACTTTCTGATATCAAGAGAAATTAAGTTGTTGAAAGGCGGTAGTACAAATTCCCGTAGTTCCACATCTATAACGTTAAATCAAGTTTGAAAGTTAATTTAATTAGATGTCAGAGTATGGCTACATAAAAAGATTTCTTAAGTTGTAAAAGAGAGATGATGTTAAACAAGATATTATTGTTTTCTTCGTTCTGTATTAATTTTTTGTTTGAATAAAAAATTTTTTTTGGAAGAACACGTCATTATTTTCTTCATGGTTAAGGGCCTTTATTCCTGAAGAATGGACAATTTGAATTTTAGGAGTAGCTATTGATTTTAGGGTCGTATCAACATGTCGAACGGGGAAATAAAGAACTCTTGCTATTTACACCTCCGAAGTTGATTTTCTTCAACTATCAGACATGGAAAGTTGATATGAAAATTCTACTGATTGATTGTAGTTGCTGGAATTCTGTTTCGGGTAGGACTCATCCATTACTCGTTAGTGCAAGCAGAAAAGAGAAGTAAGCATTCAAAAGAGTTAAAGAACATTCGTACACGACTATTTACCAAGGAGTTAAACGTCAGTTCCCCACTCTGATTTCGAATAATAGCTGGTCAATTTAAAAAAACGAACTTTTAGCCAATATCAAGAATTAGATTTGTTAATCTATTTGATGAGTTTTATGAACTATAATTTAGAGATTACGTGGAATACATAGGCATATATTGCAAGTAAGTGTCGGAAAAGAAGTTATTAGTTGAAGAAGTAGGTTTTGATATGCTCCTGAGCAACCGATTTGGAAATTGCCTTTAAATTACGATAACTAAATTCAGCTGCTATATCGTTTAGATGACACATTTAACTTTACGTACATAGAAAGCCAATCTATTATTGAAAGGGGGAAATAATACAGAAAAAGAAAGATGAAGGACTTGTTCTGACATCAGATGCATGCCTGACTAAAACTGGAATTTCTAATAAAGTCAAGCAGAAGCAAGTAAATTTTCTTTACAGTGGAACCATAATAGACTCTCTGCAAGGATATTCACAGAGGTCATCTGCAATGAAATCTTGTTTTTATTCAATAGAAAAGGCCATGTTATTATTGTTTCAAGAAAAAGACCAACTTGGAGATACCTGAAAATGATTTAAGCACATGGAAAGTGAAAGTGTCAGAAGAAAATCCGATGCTCAAGCATCACAGAAGTTTCTTCACCGACGTTAAACGAAACTAGTTCTATGCGATGTCGGATGATGGAAACTAATTTTGAAACTCCTATTTTAGATTTAGATGAGTAGTTGATCGATTCAGCGTCTTCATTACATTTTTGTAAGCATAAGAACTGGTTTGAGAACTTTCGAGAAGTCAGTTCGAATGAAGCTCTTATTAGTGATAAAAACTGCAAATCAGAAATATTTGGTATAGGTGATATATTTTTTTATTCTAAGTACAAATATGGCTTTATTCAAGTATATTTGAGAAATGTTTCGTGCGCACAAAATTTGCTTCGTAATTTAATTTGTGTTCTTAACAAAGGCTTAGCAAATTATACAATTCTTTGGCATGATAATTAGATGGTTTTATATAAAGAAAAGATGGAATATTTTTTAATTGTTCCTAGAGTTGATAAATTTTATATTCTATAACTTATGTCAGCAAAGAGAGCGTTTCGAATCTGATTAGGTATCTTTTAAATCTAATAGTTTAAATATTGAATTGACTCGTGGACGATTTGGACTTGTGAATTTTGATTTATTAAGAAAAATGAGTAAAATTCCTAGTGCAACTGGTTTAAAAAACTTAAAGAGTAAACCTGAATCTTGTACAAGTTGTAATATTGCTAAATGTAGAGTTACTTTTAAATCTCGTATCATCGGCATATTTACAAATAATGTTTTGTGTAAAGTACATATGGATGTGGGGGGTTCTTTCTCGGTAAAACCTTAAGTGGGAATTATACTTTTTTTTTTATCTATAATTGCTGATTATTATAGAATTGCTATTGTGTATGTAATTGAAAGGAAATCCGATGTTTTTACATGTTTTAAAAAATACCTTGCTTTTACAGAAAACTGGTTAATTAGAAAAGTAAAATCCATTAAAACTAACAACGAGTCGGAATTCTGTAGTAAACAATTTGAATCTTATCTGAAAGGATTGGATATAAAAGAGCCAAGAGAATGTCTGTCTATTCTCCAGAAGATAACGGAGTAACTAACAGATTCAATAGAACAATTGTAGAATGGATACGAGATATTTTGTGGAATAGTACAATTATGATTTTAGAGTGAACTTTTGTAAGCATTTGTTCACATTTTTAATCACATACGCTGATTAAAAGTGTGATACCATTTGAAACATGGAAGTTTAAAAAAGCCTGAAGTCACACATTTCAAGATTTCAGGATCTCTCGCTTTTTGTAATATCCCTAATGTAAGAAGAAATAAATTGGAAAAGAAAACACAGAGGCTACTATAAGTGTTATTGTGTTTGGCTGCCCAATAATCAAGGAATAACTGAAACCATACGAGTAAAAATAAATGAAATTAAAAATGGGGTTTAATGTTCATTTGATCAAAAATCACGGAAAGTGTTCATATGTTAGTATTAGAGGAATATGTTGAAAATAATAAAATTGAAACAGAGGAATTGAAACTACAGAATGAATGTGAATTAAAACCTAAATTATGAATAGATATTTCACAGTAGATAAGAATAAAAATTCCTCGGAGAAAAAGCTGGTGTATTAATGTTTATTATTATTCACCAATCGGGAAACCTGGTTCGAGGTCAATAAAGGATGTTACAAAGCGTTGTAATAAAGAAAATTTAATTTTGAATTATTTAATTTTAAACTTATTTCTCGAAGAGAACAACATGTAGATAGATTTATATATAATAATTCAAGTATTGAAAATTCTGGCGAATCGGATCAATTTAACTTTGCACATCCCTTTCAGAGAGAAGTTCCTATCATTGAAATTCCTCATTCGTTCGAACAATCCCTGGAATCTTCGAAAAAACATAATTAGTGTCTAGGAATGGAAGAGGAGTAAATGAACAAACGTAAAATGTGGAAGTTAGTTGATCCTCCTAAAATGCTAAAGTTATAGGCTGTAAATGGGTTTAGTCTGTTATGAAAGATACCAACTCAAAAATAAAGAAATTGAAAACTAGACTTGTAGCTCAGGGATTTAAAAAGAGATTTAGAGTAGATTATACAAATATATATTTTCAACGGTTGTAAATGTTACCTTTGCTGAGTTATTTTTAATAATTCTGGTTTCTTGATTGTGTTGGATACATGTACATCTAGATATAAAGACTGCATTCATGTACGGAGAGTTACATAAGGAAACCTGATATGTATCAACTACCAAGTTATATAGGGGAAAAAAAGAAAGGAATCCAAAGTCTGCTACTAATGAAAATCTACCTGTGGTCTTCATCTGAGCATTAGGATGTGGAATAAAGAATTGGACACTGTCTTAGAGTCATTTAGTTTTCATAAGCTACACTATTGTAAATGTGTTTATAAGTTGAAAAATGATGTAATATTGCTTGAATACGTTGATGATATTGAAGTATTTTCATAAAAATAAAAATAGTACACTACTGACCATTAAAATTGCTATACCAGGGGAGAAAGGCAAATGAAATGATATTTATTGGAAAAATATATTACTGTAAATACAAGTGATTAAATTTTCAAGAAACTTGGAAGCATAGATCCTGAGAAATCAGTACCCAAAACGACCACCTCTGGCAGCAATAACAGCTCGCATATGCCTGAACATTGGATGACTTGTACAGGTACAACTGACTACCTTTGCAGCTTCAACATGATGCTACAGTTCATCACTTGTAGTGACTGTTGTATGGTTGTAAGCCAGTCACTCAGCAACCATTGACCGTACGTTTTCTATTGGTGAAAGATCTAGAGAATGTATTGGCTAAGGCAGTAGCCGAACTTTCTTTGTATCAAGGAAGATCCATACAAAATCGGCAATATACGGTCATGCATTATCCTACTGAAACATAGCGTTTCGCAGGGCTTGAAGAGAGGGTAGAGCCACGTGCCTTAACACACCAAAAATGTAATTGCCACTGTTCAAAGAACCATCAGTACGAGCAAGAGATAATCAGAACGAGCATCCAATGGTACTCCATACCATTACTCTTGGTGATGGTCCAGTTTGACGATGTGAAATGCACACTGGCACTATGCCTTCTCCACGATGCTGGCAAATGCGAATGATATAAACAGAACTTGGATTCGTCTGAAAAGACGACGTCAGGCCATTTCTGCGTCCAGTTTTGTTGTTTATTATATCATTGAAGGCACTCCTATCTATGATGTAGTGTCAAGGGTAGCTGAAGACATGGTCGCCGAGTTGAAACTCCAAGCTGCTGCAAACGTCGTTGAACTGTTCGTGCAGACACGTGTTGTCCTGCAAACGATCACCTTTCTTGACATAGGGCTTGTGACGTGGCTGAACCATACATTAAGGCCTTGCGGGTAACATGCTTGTCTTCTCGGATGTTAGTGATAGTAGGCCGTTGAGATCCAACACTGCGTTCAATATGACCATCCTGAGCCCATCGATTCCATATTCTGCAGACAGTCATGGGATCTCGACCGATGCGTGCAGCAATACTGCGATACGATAAACCACAATCCTGGTAGGCTACAATCCAACTTCTATCAAAGTTAGGCACGTGCTGGTAAGCATTTCTCCTTATTACACGAGGCATCACAACAATTTTTTACCAGGCAACAATGTTCAAATGTTATTTGTGAATAAGAAACTTACTGTACAATTTCTTCATTTAAACACATTGTAGGAGTCATTACCGGTGGCTGTTTTGCTTTAATGAGTTGAAAGGTAATGATTTGCATATCGCAGCATTTTCTTCGTGTCGTGTAAATTTCACAAGTGTTACGTATTATCTTTGTGGTGCAGCAATTTCAATGGCTTGTAGTGTATTAAATGTGTAGTCTGAAAGCAAAATTGGATTTCATTGAACTTGGAAAAGTTGAATATCTTTTACGTGAAAATTTTGAAAAGGAAAGCAATAACTTATATTTATATCAGAAAACTTTCATAAATAAACTTGATCATAATTTTCAAGATATTCCAAAAAGTTTTGTTAATTTACCGTTAGGTGTTTACCTCCAGAACTAAATGAAAGAGAGATGATCAAAAACGAAATAATTCAAAAGTATCCTTACCGATCATTAGTCGGATGTTTTTCATATTTGTGGCTAGCAGAAGTCACCCTGAAATAGCTTTTTGCGTGAATACGATGTCCCAGTTTTGCAACTAAAATCAACCAGTGTTGGTATGTTAAACATACCAACACTGGTTGATTTTGGTTGATTTACTTAAATTATGTTTCAATACGAGTAATAACAAATTAAATTTATCCGATATAAAGAACAGTTGTCTAACTGTTTATTCGAATTCAAATAGTGTGTGCATGCGATCCAACTTAACAAGGAACACATTCGATTAGTGGACATTTGATATGTACTCGTAATTTTGCGACATTTCTTTTTCATGGAAAACAAATGAGCTTAAGTGTATTGCATTTAGTTCTTTGGAGGTAGAGTTTGTGTCTCTCACTGATCCTTATAGTATTTTTGTGAAAATAAATTAGAAAATTTTTAAAATTGAGCGTATTGTTATAAAGTTACATTTTATTAGAAAACTTCTGGGCTTCTGGGTGTGAGGATGGCCTCGTACACATCTCAAACATGGTGTGTACGAGGTTCCGATTGCGAACTTAGCAGAATTGAAAACAAGCATTACGCAACAAACTCACAACAGTTCAACTCATACTGTACGATCTATTGTGTAACATGCTGTTTTGCACTTTCAATTTGTGGCAGGAAATGATGAATTTTATATTGAACATTTCTTAATTGGCTTGGAGCAGCTTATTCACGACTTTCGTTTCTTAATGGTTTCATAACTTTTTTGCTTTTTCTACGGTTTTTGGCCTAGGGATGATTAAAAATAGATTTTTTCCTATCCACTGAGGCACCACCTTGTCGAGGTGGATAGGCTTTGAACAAAGTGTGCAACAATAAGACGTTCAGTCTATTAATTAACCTCTTATAACTAATACAGAGCCCTCTATCGATCCATTTTTGAACTATTTTTTTTTCTTTCACAAGACAAATTTCTATTGCTTCATGTATATTCAGATGAAATGTCAGGTCATTCTGACCTATGGTTCTTTTTCTTACAGCCTTTTGAAAGTGCAACTTTAATTATAATCACCCAGTAAACTAAATTTTGATTACTATCGAAACTTCAATCTGAAGACACATTGAATTTATTATTATTATTATTTTTATTGAAGGACTGTTTGTAAAAGATTGTTGTTCCCGTAGTACCGAATGTTGAAAGACGGTAATGCAAATTCCTGTATTTCCCCTCCTCATATCGTCACATCTGACATATAGAAGTTAATTTAATTATATTCCAGAGTGTTTGGCTGTATAAAAAGTAGAGATTTCAAAAGTTGAAAGGGAATGGTTATTAAACCAAGATGCTACTGTTTTGATATTGTTTTTTTTTCTTTCGCAATTTATGTTTTGTTTGAATAAACATTTTTTTTTTTGAAGAATTTGCCCTATTAGTTTCCTTCAGAAGTCTTCTATTATGTTTTATGGAAAAGCTACAACGATTAACTAATTACTTGATACTACATCTAAATTTTATATGGCTTAATTTGTAAACATTCATCATAGGAAACCTTGTTAAAACTTGATAAATAATAAAAATTTAATGTCATTTAAAATAGAAGATAATGTATGATAAGAAAATTCTTAATGAATAAAATAGGTAATAGGTAGTAATAAAAATAAAATCTTATTTAAGAGAAGGAGAACTCTGCGAAATAGTTCCTTCATTATTAGCTCCACAGCCATATTAAAGTCTAATTAAATAGTCAATAACTTCAGAACTTCAAATAAAGATGCGTCAGAGAAAGACAGCACAGTTTATTAGCTATCAACACAGAATATTTGAGGTCGCTCTCTTTCTCTCTTGAATCGCTCTTAATTCTTCTAATCCTAATTAAAGTTAAAACCTAGCTAATCCAAAAACTCTGTTAATTCCAATAAGATCTTAGCTTACCAAATGACTTGTTCCGATTTACACATTTCTCGATTATAGTAGATTCGACTCCTATTATTCTAATCAGGAGTCAATTTCAACTAACTTCAATCCAATCCATTAATTACAAAAGTTCACTCCAATTTACAAACATTTATCTCCCTTTGTTTTCCATGCAATTCTATTTCGCTTATATATCATTATCTCTTGTTCAATTCACATTACACTTCTTATCTTCATATAATTAACCTAATCACGTTTCATTATTGTTGGCAAGGTGTTGGTATTTTATGCGATTCAAATTACCAAAAAGTCCTCGAGGTTATTGAAGAGAAAATCGTGTATTACCCAGCGTAAGAACTTTATTTGGATTAATTATACATTTTCTTTTAATATTAAAATTTTACTGTTTCAAAATTTTTTGATACAATATTGACATTTTGCATCAAAAATTGTTAAAATGCCCGACTCTTTATTTAAATACCACAGAAAATTGTAAAATTCTTTTAAAGTTATTGACGAAATGTATTTGTTTATGTTTTAATATTCCTTTAAATTTTTTAAGAACATTTAATCATTAAATGGTGAGCCGTCTTCCGATGCGCTCTTCAACCATGTTTTGTCATTCACCGTCACAAGAAACAAGTGTTTTTTAGGTAACTCATCACTTCAAATGCTTTTAAAATCAATGGCCGTTTAAATAAAAACATTTTAAAGGAATAAATTGCTTTTACCACCCATCGAAAATGATGTAAAAGGCTTGATAGCCTAAATCTGGTAGTCAAATCTGAGTTCCTGCCAATGAAAACAAAACATAATTCAACGAACTTCTTAAAACTGAGCTTCTAACTTTCATTTTTCAAAACACTTTTTACTCAATACTTTACTCTCACTATACATTACATTCAAGAGAGTATTTATACTCATCCAAATATTTTTCTATTTCAAATTATTCCATTTCCCCCCTCTGGTTTTTAAAGAAAGCAGTATTTGGATTACTAGTCACTTGAGGTAATTTGTGTTTGGAAACATTTCGTGGAACTAATTCGTACAAGTGAAACAGACGTGGAAAATATGTCGACTTGATCAACATCCTGATGTAGGAATGTAATCGCTCTGTCCTTTTGAGCATTTCAGACAGCCAAGTTTCCTTCTTTCTTGTAGAACTTTCTCATTTGGGCCCCACCCTAACAATTTTTCTTGGACTTTATGTGTACCAATAATAAATAGCCTTTCACATTTTAAATATCTCATATAAAGCATATAGCAATTGACTGGGCGCAATGAACGAATACAAAACTAGGATCATTTCCTCTAAATAATTCTTTAATCTTAGTAGCCTTCGTCATATGAAAACTTCCTAATACTTTTGAATCGTACTTCGGCTGATTGCTACTGCCTTTATGTTGTGTTCTAAAGACCCAACTGCAGTTTCGGGAATAAAAAGGCATTTCTCTGACTTAATGGGATATCGATGGAGTAAGCCACTAATTCTGGAGCTAAGAGTTTCTCGCGGTTTTTGTTTTGTTTTAACATTTTTCATCTTCAAGACATTCCCTTCGCTCCAGCTATCTCTGAATTTGTACAAATTTCCTGTCATCTTCAATTTTTATGATTTCTAAAGAATTAGTGTTAACAATGTGAAACAAACTGCTTAAAATTGATATTAACCTACGTTCATGTTCTCTTGAGCGTATCTGACGTACGGTGGACAATTGTTTTTTTGTAAGAGAGGACGCTGTTTTATTTGTCTCAAAGCAAAACACTTAAGCCAATAGTGTCATACTATCGTACGTTGTTTGCATTATCGGAAACGACATAATTCTTTCATATGGGATCGAGAATTTGAAAACTCGAAAGAAATAAAAAAGGAAATAGCAGAAAATTCCATTCTCAGTACCAATATTTTTACAATGTTTTTTATTGTCAGAGAAGATCTATGTAAATAATTCGTCAGTTGATGCATTACCTAACATTCAAATAGAGTGTGAAGGTAAAATTTTAGAGGCTCTAATTGATACTGGTTCTCAGATTTTATTAATTAAAATAAAAGTTTTACCTGAAAGCTGTAAAAAAACAGCTATCAGTTAAAGTTATTTTAAAATCTGCATTTGTTCATAAAGTTTATGCCCCTTGTCCGAATGACAGTGCTATTTATGAACCAGTAAATATATCTTATGATATGATTAATGATTTAGTTAATGACTTGTAACTGAATTTAACTGCTTGTAATGATTTAATTTTCTGTAAAACTGAATTTATTGTTTTGAATGTTAACGCACTTAGAGCTGAAGAAATAGATTAAAAGATCAGTGTAAAATGATACCTGAAATTCATGTATGAAACTGTATCAGAAATTTAACCTTCAGGATCTTCGAAAGCTACATTCAGTGATAAAAAGATTAGTAACTGCTTGTCATCTAATCTAGATTAATTGTTTATGAAGAAAAAGAAGAGACAAAATTATATTGTAGAAGAAAGGCATCATACAATTGAAATGCAAAATGATGAATGTATTATCAGTGATCTTGAAGTTGAACTCGATTCCAGTGTTTTTATTGAAAACTGTCACAATCCATCGAAGAAAAAGAAGTATTATTATGAAGTTCAAGATGTACCCAAACGAAGTTTCTATGAGGATAGTATGAATTCTTATATTAGTGCTAATAATACGAGTGAAAGATGTACTAAAACAGATTGTGCTAAACAGTTGTGCAACCTAGTATTTAAAAAAAATTCGATAACTTAAGGAATCAGTGCAAGCATAATGTTAGAAGACAATAAGGGAAGAAAGAGAATAAATGCGCGATGAAAGCCTAAAATGTCTCGATAATCCTGAGTTTGTAAATAAATCTGAATGAACTGTTGAACAAAAAAGTATTCCTGAAAAGAAATAAAAAAAAAAACATTGCACAATCCCCGAAAGCATGAAATCTAGCTCTATAATGAATTTTGTAAAAACCTGAATCGTATCACCAAGACGACATCAAAAAATATCTATAAATTTATACAAAAATAGGCGCAAAGAAGCCATATGATTGCAAGTATATATAATGAATACTTGAAGATAAAAGAAGCCATATGATGTTATATATATACCAGACCACCTGAAAAGTCCCCGGCCCTGACACATAGATGGCCACTTAGAATTAAATCCATATGTTTTTAGTTATCCCTAACCCTCAAAAGATGTGTGTATAAATTTGACACCTGTCGGATAGTTCAGATTATATAATTTAGCAGGATAGCAAACTTTGTTATTGTGGAAAAATGGATAAAAAGGAATTTCGCATGTTGATTAAAATATTAGCTTTTGAAGGGAAAAAATACAAGCCAAACACTTGGCTTGATGCCGAGTCCGACACTGCCCCAGGAAAATCAACCATTAAGGATTGATGCGTGTTTAGACGGTAAACGAGCACGAAGAAGGTGAAACGCATTGCACCCTAAAAGAGGAATAGCCGATTCGAAAACATTAAAAAACTACAAAGTGATTTTTGAATGACCGTCAATTGAATGGAATGAAATATAGACACTCTAAGATATCAACTGAACGTGTCATCTATCATTCACGAATATTTGGGTATGAGAAAGTTCTGTGCAAAGTGGGTGCTGCGCGAGTCACTTTTGACCAAAAATAACGACGAGTTGATGATTCGTTGGCGGTTTGAAGATGATCAGCGTAATAAACCCGAGTTTTGCGCGATAGTCGATATGGATGAAACATGCCCATCATTTCATCTAAAGTCAATTGACAGTCATCCGAGTGGACTGCACACGATGAACCTACTCCAAAGCGTGGAAACGCAACAGTCGGCTGGGCAAGGTTAGGCGCTGTTATTTCTGAGATGAAAAGACTTTTCATTGACTACTTAAAGGAAGGACTATCAACAGCGACATTACATAGCGTTATTGACTGTTAGTTGATCAAAATCGCCGAAAACGGCCGCATTAAGAAAAAGAGAAGTGCGCTTCACTCAAGAAAATGCATCGTGTCATGTCAGTGAAAACGATGGCAAAAATCCATGAATTGGGCATTCGAATTATTCATCCAAGCTCTCCAGATCGCCCTCTAAGTGACTATTTCCGTTCTCAGACTCTCAAAAGAATGTTGCTGGGAAAGAAATTTTCGTCGAATGAAGAGGATCGCCGAAACTGAGCCTATTTTTGAGCCAAAGACAAATCAAGTACAAAAAACGGTAATTCGAAAAAGTTGAAGAGGTCGCTATAATCAGTGTATCATCCTTGAAGGGAATTATGTTGAATAAAAAACCTAATTTTGCCAAAAATGCAAGTTTACATGGTAGGCCGAGGACTTTTCAATTGATATTGAGGGATATATATATAAATAAATATTATATATATAGTGATAGATAGATATAATAGATAGATAGATAGTATTAGATAGATAGATACAGATGAGATAGATAGATAGATAGATAGATAAATAGATAGATAGATAGATATTAGATATAGAGATTTTTAGGTATTTTATCTGGAGACGAAAAGTCTGGTAAGGAATATCCCTACGGATTGAACGTGGGAAGATTCTGAATTCCTAATCATGCAGATTCATGAGCGCGGAATTACATATATTACGAAACCAAGAGGAATTGATTCAGGAATTAAATGAATTTCCTTCAGAATGATAGTTACAGTGTAGAAAATTTAGATATTATTTAAATCTAATATTGAAATCATTACTCACACATATATATACACGCAGAGCAAAATTCAGGTATACTCAGAAACTGTTTTTAAATATTAATTTCACTTTTTTTTTTCTACTTTCAAATTAAGTGACTTATATTTTTCTAATTTGATTTATGGTTGTTACGAATATTTAGAATGTCAATAAGCTAACAAAATTTCCAAATTAGCTTATGTGCTTGAATGAAATATTTATGAAGTGCACATCATGGAAGAACTGAAAATGATATAAACAAATAACATGTATTGAGTAACATTTTTTTTATCTTAATTTTAAATGAGAATGGCTCAGATAGCAAATAGCGCAACTCGAGATGTTATCTTTCGCGACTGCATCATTAGACAAAACTTTCTTATCTTTTTTAGATTCTTATTCGCGATATTTGAAGTGTTTTTGACTGTTGTGTTGAAGTGTTTTGATTGTTTTTTTAAGGCACAAATGCTCTTCTGGGTGTTTGTTATTATTTTTTCAAATCTGATTATGTAATATTAAAATTTATGAGATAGATATGCTTAGTGAACCTTGAAGTAATTTGCAAAAATGAATAGTAATGATAATCGTAATAATTTTGAGTACATTTCACAATTCATATATATAATAAGAAAGCGAATCTTTTTTACTGGATTTCTCAAAAATATGAATAAAGAAATAAAAAGTAAATCCTAGAAATTTGTAAAAATTTTTTGCGAGATAAATGATAAAATTGAAATTTAGCTGCAGGCAAATTATTATGCATAAATTAATATTACCATCAGCTACACATGGTTCCAGTTGATTCTACAAAATAAATACGCACAAAATATTATTATATAATATGATGGATACTGAGAAATTGGAAAAGAATATGTATGTTAATTTCTGTATTTCATCTCTCTCTCTCTCATTATAAACTTATTTTTCAACTTTCTTTTTAAAACATTGCTTTTAGTTTCCTTAAATTATTATATTTAACAATTCTATACGGTAAATTTTTTTTATTCATTTTACTTTGAACTATCTTCGTACATTGTCACAAAAACAAAATACTTTTTTGTGTGGAACATACGAAACACGATAAAATTCGACAAAAAGACAGATAAATAAATTTTCAGACTACTATTTTAGTTTTAAAATTTAGTATGCCCCCAATGATCAATTACATATGTTAATTTGAAAGTAAAAAAATCCCGTATGAAATAAGTATTCATTAAATAACTTTCCTTGATGCTGATTCGATAAAACTTATAGATAGATAATCCACATGATCAAATATATTCGGATGATAATGAAGTTTGTTTTTTATCTTCTGTTCCATCTTATTTTCCGACAGTGTCAATCTCTTTCCATTACTTAAAAACAAAACAATAAACAAACAAAACTAAACTGATTGTGGCTAATATATATACTAGTGTTCAAGATTAAGAATTTTGCATTTTCAGTCAAGTTTCTTGAAAATAACTGAATGAAGTGTATAACTAATGTTTCCAAAACAAGATATAGATTTTTCATGTAACTGCACATGTGCGTGTGTGGGGCAGTGTATTTAGAGGAAAATATTTTACAAGCGAAATTGCCCATTTCCATACTTCGTTCGTTCGTACTCCTCGGGAACTTTCTTAGGTCTTTTCTTGCAATTTTTAGAACATTCGGTGAAATTCAAATATTTAAAAATGAGCAGCTATTAACACTTTGATAACAGAATAAAGAGGAGAATCGTTAAGGCAATGCAGTCTCAAGGGTTCTCTACTAAAAATTTAATTTAACTCGCAGCGTTGCGAGCAACTTATGGCTGTAGTTTAACGGGACCAAATCCAAAAAGAGAAGACCTGGAGAAGGTCATCCACGAGAACCAACGAAAATCCATATTATCCATTATCGCGATTCGCAAAGGGAGAGCAACAACTTCTTAACTGTTTCGTGAACTTCACGAGGCACAGGAACCCAAGTTTAAGACTTACTGTGTCCAGAAGGCTACATAAAAGAGGCCTATTTGTCAGAAGTGCTCACAGAAGTGCCCGTTTAATATGGTGTAGGGAACTCCGATATTGGAATAGGAATCAGTGTGAAATAGTTCTATTCAATTATGAGTCTAAATTCAGTCTAACCTTTGATTCTAGTTATACCATCATCTAGAGAGAGCCAAGGAGCCTCTATATTTAACTTCAACATACGAGAAAGAGACCCGCAAAACAGAAGAGATTTGATGGTCAGAGCAGGCATCATGCACAGACTTCTACGTCTTTAACAGAGAAGCTCTGTGACTGTTGTGAGGTATAGGGAAGAAGTCTTGGAGCTATACATTCGGTCTTTTTAGGAATACAATCGGTCCTGATTTCATTCCTTTGAATAACAACTCTCGGGCATGCACATCCACGCAGAGCTCATTTGACCGACCGATTTCTAGTAAATGAGGATATTCGTCGGTCGGATAGATCAGGCAGACCTCGAGACCATAACCGTATACAACGTATTTAAGATACTCTTGGGAGTGCAATAAAAACTTGCTTTTCCTGTCTCATAGCTATCCAGAGCTTGAAAACAGAGTTGCCTAAGAAATGTTACCGACAATCACAGGACAAAACGACATGGCAGTCAAAATGTCTTATTTTCAACATAAATTCTTGTTGTGAAACTTGTATAACTAACAATAACAATGAGAGGGTTAACTTGTATAACGATACTCCCTATTAACCCTTTTTTTTTGTTCCATCTTGTAACCTCTCTTTCAAATTTTTCTGTGGTGATGATCCGCATACACGATCATGCGTGTGTGTATAAACCATTGTATGATACTCTTTTGATATTTTAACAACCTATTCATATGTACATATGTAAGTTCATTAAAATCTATCTTGTATTTCTGGAGACAATGAAACAAAAGTAAAAATTATCTTAATTTTGACCACCAATGTTAATATGTCTATTAAATGGACTGACAGAAAATTCAAGCCTTTTTTGTTGTTTTCAGAATGAAATCTTAATTTCTATTGATAAAAGCGTTTTATAGTTTCGTAAAATTGAAGAAAAGTCTTGAAAGTCCAAATTAGTCACAAAAACCATGAAAATAATTTTTAATTTTGTCTGTAATCTTTGAAGTATCTGTTTAAAATTGCCTTCACCTTATGTTAGAAAATAGAAAAAAACTTGGAATACTTTTTTGAGTTGAAATATTCATTAAACTATTAATATTTTATTACGTATTCATTAACCTAAAATGATCACATATTTTATT